>JAOXNR010000031.1:1480245-1504313 GCA_028571225.1 Parsonsia alboflavescens
TCCTTCAATTTTTCAGAAAGTAATGCGACCTTCTTGGATGTGAAATGGGCTGAGATGTTACAGCAGGGCGACCATGCAAATTGTTTGCTGTCTATGCAGTATACCATCGTAATAAACTGCAGAGGAAAAATTAGAGTAAAATCAACAAATATTACTACTCCATCTGAGATTGAACATAAAAGTACAAATTTTACAAAAATTAATTGACTTAATTCATTTTACACTTTAACAATACTAATTCCTTTAAAAATTTTTAACTAATTTAAAAAATGAAATATTTTTTTTCTTATAAGTATAACATTTAATTTAAGACGAAAAAAGTAGAATAATATTTTTAAAATAACTTGGTTTCATGTCTGTTTGTCTGTGTGCGTAAGATCTGAGGGGTTTATTGGCAGAAAGAGTAGCCTCATGTCATCAACCTCAAGCAAGAAGATAGAGAGGGAGGTACACAAGTCCAAATACTGGGGGTAAGTGAAATTGTTCAGAACTGCAACTGACATTAAATTCCCTGTCGTGAAACTGTGAACTGTTCAAGGAACATCACTCCATCAGGCAACTAATTCATCTACAGGGCAGTTTTCAGTATAGAATTGAGAGCAAAAGACAAAATTAACCTCTTTAGGGGCATAAAATCAATTGCCGTGATGGTATGGTAGGTTAAAAAGAATAAGGGTATAACAGAAAAGGCAAAAACGAAAATTATATTTAAAAATGTAGAAGTTTAAACTATACATATTTGAAAGTGGTCAACAAAAAAAAAATTCAACTGTTTCCTTTTAATTAATCTGAATAGATGTAACTCCACAGTATCCCAGTTCTCACTTCGTCCAGTCTAGCTAGCTGGTTTATCTCATTTCAATAAACCTATTTTACTGATCTACTTTTCAGGGAGCACTACTGTATTTATTTCCTTCCCTAATTTTTCATACCCTACATGTATTGTATGGGTTAATATGAGTACCATCTTGGTAACATTACCCCTCACCTTTTGGCTACATAATTTAGTTGGAAAGAGAAAACTATGATGTAGTGGCCTTCATACTTGATATATTTTTAAAAACAAAAACAAATAAAATTCTTCGATTCTCTCTTATTTGAAGAAGGGAAAATTTCAGAAGGAGCGAGAATCTTGATTTCAATTAAACTAGGGCTGAATGTTAACTAAGGAATCCTGTGGACAATACGGGGGAGAAATGGTTCAGGAGGAAGGAGAGGGAAAGCAGAATAGAAGGGAAGCAATTGGGAAGATAGGAAACCAGGCCGGATGAGTGAATGCGTTCATAGTACGACCGCTTGCATATCGTATGAGTTGAATTTAAATCTCATCGATGACAGAACCTCGGCCGCAAACCTAAATTACTGATTTGCTGGCCAAGTAAAATGGAGATAATCTAACGGACCTCGTGGCTGAGCGGCGGTGATGGTGGTTATGGAGATCGTCGAAGCCGCAGTTGAGATAGGGCTTTTTAATTTTGATCCTCTCCAAGCAGCTGTGGGATGACAGATTTCCAAAATATCGAAACGGAAATTCGATTGGAGGGGGCCACCGCCGAACTCTCCCACAAGAGGAGCAATGACAAATTTTTTTTTCCCTCCATCAATTTTACCCTCTTTTGTTTTGTTTTTTAAAAGACATTAACTTATCATATATTATTTTTAAATTAAAGTATGATTTCATAAGTTTTTTTTTCCTATCATTATAATCGCTTAACATTTTATAAACAATTATTATTTTTCTACAAAACACTAGTTGCAATTAGTTATTTATCAACATAGTATATTTACTGTTCAAAATCTAACTAATTCCTTTTTTTAAAAAAAAGCATTTAGATTAATAGACCTAAATAAATTAACTAAACAATCAAAATTTATTCACAACCCTTTGGGTTGGTTGGATTTTGAATAACATGGATAAAATGAATAATTTTATTAATTAAAAGTTATCTCATATCAATAAAATGATCAGTTTTAAAAAGTATTTTGTTAGAAAAAAACAATAATTTAAATCAAAATAAAGGTCCTTAATATGTTGAGGATTATAATGACTGTCCATAATATTTTTAAGGAACCTTAACGGATGGAAAAAAAATTTTATAAGATCATATTATAATTTAATCGAAACTATTGGGATCAAATGAGCTTATTTGGTCCTTTTTGAAAGAATAATTGTTTGAAACAACAATGAAGCCCGTATATTCTTCTATTTATTTGATAATATATGTATGTAAATTTAAGAGACTTATCAAAGACTTTCTAGAGACTCTTACATTAAAAATTAATTTAGAAAATAATATTTGAATTAAAATTAAAATAACTTTAAAAGTGTGAAATATCAAATCAAAAATCATATCTAGAAATTGCAAGACCATTGGGTATTTTCAAACTTACATTTATCGGCTTTAGAACATAAATTTATAATTGTTCAGTCATATTGGAACTATTTTTCTATTTAAAAATTTATTTTGACCTTTTAAAATGTTAAAATTCATAAAAATCTTATTTTAGATAACATAATTTCTGTAATTTATGCACAAATTCAACTTCAATACAAATTAGACTTGTGTATCAATAAAGAGATTAGCTCATTTGTCTTAGAAATTAAAATTTTCAAGCTCCAGGGCTTGATATACGTTTTTGATTAGGTTTTCCATTTTGATAAATGTCTTATTCATTCCACACATGCAGTTGAAGTAGAAGAAGCTAAGGTTCCTTCCAAAGAGATACAAACAATAAGAAAGCAAGTTAAAAGGGCTTTACCAGAACCGTACATTAAAGCAAAATATAAATGAAGATAAGAGACAAAAAAAATGAAGGCAAACAGCCGAACTTGAACACTGCCTTTCTTAGAGAAAAAAACTTACGAACTTCCTGAAAAGTACCCATCTTATATGCACTTGAAAGGGAAATGAGAGTTAAAGATCACTAAGAATACCAAAAAATCCAAAAATCCATATCGTAAAGGCCGGCCCAGACCCAGTTAGCTACAAATTGATCATCTTTATATTTTAGTACTGTTCTTGAAGTCCAAGTAATCCCAAGTCCAAATTCAACTCTCTCACAACAAAAGAAGGATACGGTTATGTACTGATATACACGCATGGATATGATACCATATTTTTGTGTAAGTGAATTAATCACTTGATCTTAGCGAAAAAGATATCTTTTCTTTGAAATATTTATTTAATTTGCTTTGTTCTGTACCAGAGATCGATCTGGTTCAGTTCTAATATATAAAAGAGAAAGCAGAGAGTGTGTGGCAATCAAGCACTTGAGAGCAAAAGGAAGAGAAAGAAAAAGAAAAATCTGCTGCTCCGATGAACAAGTTAAAAAAGAGAGAATTGAAAGCGAAAACCCAGAAAAGATCAGACAGCTGTAGTCTGATGTCCATTAGTGGGATCTTCTGGCTTCTTGCTGTTTTGGGTCTTTGTCTTGTATCTATTTGAAAAAAGACCCCAAAGACATCCAATTTTCTGCTCACTTTCATTTCATCTCCTCTGTGTTGTGTCTCTCATCTCTCTCTCTAGTCTCTACTCTCTCTGCTGCTGCTAATTGCTAATGCCTCCTCTTCTCTTTCTTGTATGTAATCTTTGTTGCCCAAAAGTAAAGTAAACTAAAAGGTTTTTGGCTCATTCAACGAGGTTAAGGTTCTTCCCTTTTCGGATCTTCTTTTACTTCTCTTACTTTTAACCATCTGCTGCCTAAATCTTTTTGTCCTTCTAGGCTTCTTTCGTTCTATCATATCTCAAACCTGTTGGGAGTCCCAGAAGGAGAGTGACATGTTATAACTACAATTGTGTCCTGCTTTCCAATCTTTTTCTCTCTTGCATGTATGTAAACTGCTATTGATGATTTGCTTTACTTTTACTCTTCAATCATCACACACCTTTTGAGAGCTTCTCTATTTAGACGTCGTTGCTGCCTTCCCACGGGTGTCTACTATTATCTTATTTAATTTTTCTCAGAGTTGATTTCAATTCTCAACCCTCGATCGCTGCTATATAGGAAAGCCACTGTTACTGCATTCAATTCAAGGAAAAGCCTCTCTTTCTTTCTTTCATTCATTCTCTGAAATGGGCTGCGGTCATAATCTCACATGTGGCACACTTCACCATTTTGCCGTTTCTTTTTTCATTCTCATGATTGTTACCTCAACCCAGTTCAGATTCAGAGCTGAAGGTAAGGCTATTATTACAAATTTCAGAAGGGCACCCAAAATGAAGAATGTGTGTGTAAAGTTCTCAACTCTTTTAACTGGTGCATGTTCTTGTTGCAGGTAGACCAATAATGAAACCAAGTGAGTATAATGCCAAGATTGGTTCAAAGCCGCCCAAGTGCGATGGGAGATGCAGTTCTTGTGGACACTGTGAAGCTATCCAGGTGCCCACAAACCCACAAGATAAAAGTGGCTTCAAGAATTCTCCTAAAGTCACACGAATTTCCTACTCGAGAGGTGATGATTACTCTAACTACAAGCCCATGAGTTGGAAGTGCAAATGCGGAGACCTCATCTTCAACCCATGAATTTTTCTTTTTTCTTTTTTCTTTTTTCCTTTCGGTTTCAACCTATAATTGTCCTTGAAAGTCCTGTAAATAAATGATTTCCCCAGTTTTGGATTACATTTTTGCATTTTGTTTAATAATGTTGGACACAGCGCAAAATTTTATTTAATTTCTTCACATTCCTCACCTGACATCATAGTTTCCAGTTAACTAGATGTCTACGGGGCTAAGAAAGTTTTGGTGAAGAAGAAGATGCTTGATCGTCAATTTTTTCAAGATTCCCGGTTTACTTCACATAACTGATAGTTTAATTAGCCATAAAGAAGCCTAGACAAAAATGGAGTGTTGGTACCTACATTATCACTCCCAGATATGAACGCAGAATATAATTGAGTACTCCATTACTAGCTATAATTCGGTTGATTCTCGAATCTGCTTTTATCAGAGATTCTCTGATACCAAAGAAGTGCAGTCCTCGGCAGAGTAAATGCCAAGTCCGTAAGCTTACCTTATACATGTATAGGTTAATAAATCATGCAACTGTTAACAAATCTGGCAGCAAAACAGGTCCAAGAATTGGTGAGAGATATGGCTGAACTGTTAAAAGAGTACCCAAGATTTGGAATAATATCGTGTATCTCCTCCTGATATTGCTCTGCCAGGTCTGGACTTTATCATCAGAGGCACCGTTAGAACTTCCTTTCAATAAATGACACTGCCAATGCTAGGCAAGAGCCAGAAAGGGCTACGGCTGCTTACTAGATTTACCCAGGAGGAGCCTGCCGGTATCGATAGGAAATGGGGTTTCTTACTTTTAGGACAGCCGAGAAATGAGAATGCTTGCAATCCTTGAGCTGTCTTGCTACATATTTAACTTGACTTGCAAGAAACAGCAACATCTTCTTGGTAATCTCACGTAACAGAGATAATGCAGACAGAAATAGTAACACTGTGGTCCTGACCAGAGCCTATACTGCGTAGGGTGATTTTCCTCCTGCAAGGGAATTTGTTAACTACCGGAATTTTCCTACTTCGGCCTAATGGATGGACAACCCAAATGTACACGAGCTAATAGTCAACTAACTATCCTTTGAAGCATTAGATTAGCCATAGTCTCATCAGCAAGAATCTCTAAAACCAAGCTTTTTTCTTTTCTTTTCTTTTCTTTTTTTAAATTTTCTTTGGTCTTTTTGGGTTGCTTGAAGAAGTAGGGGAAATTCTGATCGGGATTGTGCGGGAACATAAAAAGGGCGGAGAGATCAATATTCTTTCTTTTCTTTCTAATTGAAAGACAGAAATAACAATATTTTTATGGATGGTACAACATGAAATAAGATCCTTTCATATGTACAAGTGTTCTCGTTTTCCCCATCCTGAAAATTATATGCCAGATCACCCAGCTGTCGTGTATAAAAAGCAAGGGATGCTACCCATCAAGCCACACGTTCGGAATCCTGTGAAAAGCGCCCTTTAATGATATTCTCAAAAGGATAAAATTCCATTCGGAGGCATCTACTCTGGTGAATAACAAGTGTCAACCCAACAAAAACAAAGAATCGAAGAATAGATCCAAGTAGAACTATATGAGAATTTTATACTGAACCTTTATGAGTAGATATGGACTATAATAGCATATATCAACATCATTATGACGTACGAAACAGAGCTAAGCTAGAAGAGAATTTAGAATAGCATATATCAACACCTGATTATGAAGTGTTACAATCTTGGAAATCCGTAGAGATAGAAAGAGCACACGACTTACCGCACAGTGATCACAACCGATGCACTAATCAGGGGTCTAAACTCTTTATACATAGAACCCATCAAAGAGTAAATCTACCAGGTTTCCACTTGCATGGGAGTACAAGAATCTTAAAAACAGCTCCTGTGGTTTGGAGAACATCTGACCCTAGTCACCCACAGAGCAGGAACAGCACATTCAACCTAGCTGGAAGACAACGTTACACAATACAATCTTTAGATCAGAATGGAAAAGATACCCTTGTTAAATATCAAACACCAACTAGTCAAAATATATAATATATATATATATATATATATATATATATATATATAATATTTCTTTGCCACATCCTGAACAACTGAGCTGATGAAAGCATTTCAAATCGTTTTTAAAAAGGACCAAAATTGGCCTAATTGCATACAACAAATTAAAGCAAGACCTAGATAAAAAAGAAAAGAGCACTAAGAATCACATACTTTCCACCCCAAAGATTTTAAAATAATTGTGATTCGGAAAGCAGGGAACGTTTGACTAAGAACCCACTGGACTTTTGGGATTTAAACAGTACCATGCGTCATAAGACTTGAGGAAATTACATGCAACACGACCATAAAATATCAGAGAACAGAAAATGATGCACAATTGCCAACAGAAGGACCATCCACGGGAAGGAAGCTATAAACTCTCAACCAGATGCAAAGAGAACCGGTAACTAACAATAATATCATAACGATCAATAGGAAAAAGGACATTTGACTGCAGACAGAATGGTAATATCAACAATATTGATGAATACCAAGAAAGATCAATGTTAGGCCCTTACTTTGAAGGACTCAGTATGAAACAAGTCAGTAATTTTTTTGGAAGAAGAGACACGTTGACGGCTGTAACACTGACTTCAAACACAATCATATCAAATGTGGATTCATCTGGATCCTCCCAGTATTGTTGCACAACGGCTAAGTTCAACTGCATTCCACACGTCTTCAGCCAGGGAATATATGAACTTAGTCATTATCAAACTGCTGGTTGATGATTATGATAACAACAAGGTCTTCAGGAGAATAAGTGATCTTCCAATAAAAAAAAAAATTAAAAAGAAGTGATCTTCCAATCCATATTCCATGGCATTATAAGCCTCAAAATATTATCACGTCATGCATCCTTCAGTAGTTTTGATTAAACATCTTGAACTTTTTTAATTAAATGAGCAAAAGGTTGACCAAAAATCTCATGACTTCAATAGTTGCCACAAATGTGCAACACTGGTGCATTTGAAAGTAACAAAGAGGTAAAAACTTATTATAGTATAAAGTGCATGTAAACACAGATTTTGTGTTATCATGAATGACTATGCATGTGATGAGATATTTTCGCACTTTAAGATTCATTGTTGAAGATGCATTTTACAAAATGTAGGCATAAAAAAATTGGAGCTTGACTGTTTATTCATGGTCAGGAGATTTGCCAGAACAGGAGTCATTTGCTGATGTTGCCTGAACAGAATGGACAAGTAAATTCACAAATAAACAAGGCCTTAAACTTTTCCAGTGAGAAGTTTCTTCCCCAGTTAGAGTAAAGAAATCAAGTAAAATAAGTATCATCTTGGCTACAAAGCTGAGCAAAGCTGGCTACAGGGGGTCCTTCACAGCCTTTTTCTTTAACTTTGAGAGCATTCTAGTCTCCCCTCAAAAAGGATGTTGAGTTCTGTATGTATATTTGCAAGTAGCCAGTCTTGTTCTCATACCTAAATCCCTGTGCGCTTAAGTTATGTAAGATCTATAAGTAATCTCATAAAGGGTTGTCTAATAAACTAATAAAGCATCAATACAGATTTTTCCATAACAAAATTAAATTAACAGCTTCCAGGAGTTGGAAACAGACCCTATTGATAAAAGACACTACTTCAAAAGTGGACCTCAACTACTCAGTTCCATTTGTCATTGGTTATAACATGAATTTCATTAAGAGGACTACAATCGAACAAGTTAAGCATGTCACTAGTCTCATAGGAGGACAAAAGTGAAATTCCACAGAGAGGCAGTTCTAAGAAATGTGATAAATCAAACACCTGAGAGGTGCTTGCCAACCTACTCAAAATTAGGAATACCCCATAGGTAATGTACCAAGATTGCCAAAGACATCATATTGTAGAAATTCATTTTCCAACTAAAAGCAAACAATATTCCGTGTTGATGCCAGAAGGAAGCATATAATAATAATAATTATAATGTACAAAGCCTTAAGTGTAGACCTTAAAGTCAACCATCTAGTATCAAGATTTAACCTTGGAAAACTCCATACAAGTTCTAGTAGCATTTATGTAGACAAAACCTGGTAATAATTGTAAGATCAAATTGTACGCGTTAGTCTTGCCAACCCAGCTTCACTCTTTCGTACGACCACACATTTCCAACCTTCTAACCAGTCAGTGTTGTGCCCATTGTATGCTCTTGATATCAATTCCTTCCTTCACCATTTCATAAAGAGGGCTCATTTCCCTCAATTTCACAACTTGCTGCACAGTAAGCTCCATAGCCTTATCAATCTCCTCCTCAGTAGTAAACCTCCCAATCCCGTACCTAATTGATGTATGAGCCATATCCTCCTCCACACCCAATGCTCTCAACACGTATGATGGCTCCAGACTTGCACTGGTGCACGCACTCCCACTTGAGACTGCCACTTCCTTCAAGCCCATCAACAAGCTCTCTCCTTCAACGTATGCAAATGATAAGTTCAAATTCCCTGCATATCGCCTCTCAATGCTACCATTGACTATCACACCATCAAGTTTTTCCCTAATCCCATTCAACAACCTTTCCTGTAAAGCTTTAATTCTCTTATCATCATACTCCATCTCCCTCATTGCAAGTTCACATGCTGCCCCAAATCCAACAACCAGCGGAGTAGGCACAGTCCCACTTCTTATACCTCTCTCCTGCCCACCCCCATTCATTTGAGGTTGAACTCGAACCCTTGGCCTCCGCCTCATATACAGAGCTCCAATTCCTTTGGGCCCATAAATTTTATGCCCACTCAAAGACATCAAACTAATATTCATTTTCTCCACATCTATTGGAATCTTTCCTAAAGCTTGTGCAGCATCAGTGTGGAACGGAACACTAAATTCTTTACAGATTTTGCCAATTTCCTCAACAGGTTGAATTACTCCAATCTCGTTATTAACCATCATGACAGATACAAGGCCCGTATCTGGCCTTATCGCATCCCGAAGCTTATTCAAATCGAGAAGTCCGTCAGACTCAACAGGGAGATAAGTTACCTCAAATCCCTCTTGCTGAAGATGACGACAGGAATCTAGCACACACTTATGTTCCGTCTGGGTTGTTATAACATGCCTCTTCTTGTCTTTGTAGAAGTTCATAACCCCTTTAACTGATATGTTATTGGACTCAGTGGCTCCAGAGGTAAAAATGATTTCTTTAGGTGATGCTTTGATTAGGGCTGCAACTTGAGCTCTGGCAGAGTCCACCGCTTGGTCTGATTCCCAACCGTAGAGGTGGGTCCGGGAGTGGGGGTTACCGAATCGGTGAAGATAGAACGGGAGCATGGCGTCAAGCACCCTAGGGTCTACCGGCGACGTTGCCTGCATATCGAGATAGAGAGGTCTCCCGGATATTTTCACCCCTTTCATTGTTAAGCCCTCTATATCTTCTTGGCACTGCTCCACGGAGGCGACTGCCGCCGCCGTGGAGAACAGGCGCACATGGCCGGGCTTTACGATTGTGCGGCGGAGTGCGGCCGTAAGAACCTTCGAGGCCATCGCTGCGTAGCTACTTTTCCCTCAGTTTGCTTAACGGGTGAAAATAAAAGCGATAAATTAAAGAGAGAGAAGAAAAGTAGAAAACTGCACGATATAATGACGGTGTTGTGAAAGAATAAAGTCACGGGGTTACCGACGGATGAGATGTGAAAGATCAAGAGGGCACGTGGGAAATTTTGATCCATCGGATTACTTTTTCTATCTCTTTTCTTTTTCTTAGTTGAAATTAGATCTATAAATAAATTGATCCTTTCTTTTTTGTTTGCTAGATGAGTCGAGTTATAAATTGGCTCAACTCGAGCTCGAGTCAACTCACAAGTCAAAATTTAATATTTAAATAAATTTATTTAAATTATAAATAATTATATAGATATTGTTTAAAAAATTATATTTAAAAATTTTTTTAAAAAAAATCAAGTCAATCAGCTCTATATCGATTTTTTTTATAAGTTCGGTCGATTTGATTGGATTACACTTCTAGTCAAGATCATTCTGATCGTTTGTAGTGAACTTGAAACCAATAAATCTCAATTTGATCCCAAACTTTTGTCTAATATTTATTGGCATCCTCAATAGTTTTTTTTTTTTTTTTCACCTTTGAAACCCTAGGAGATTTATTCCCAAATTACGATTTGCCAATATAAGACTTATGTTTCTAGAAGGTCCATTAAAGTGAGAATTTTCACATTGTTAAATTAGTTAATACATTATTTTAGCCTACAAAGTGCTAACAATTTCAGCATTTAAATTTAATTTTTTAATTTTTTTAATTTTTAGTTTATTTTTCTTCTTATTCATCACGCATATTATTTTATCTAAAAATAGATGATTTATTCTTCTAATCGTTACATTTACATCTATTATTCCAACTATAAAAAAAAAAAAATTACACTGTTCTTTTGTGTAATTTATTAACAAAGAGACTTGATTTTTCAAAGGAAAAAAAAACTTATATAGAAATTATTGATAAGTTCACCTTAATATCTAAATGTAATTAATTCATTTGTTAAAAAAAAAAAAAAGTCTTCTAAGAAAATTAAGTAATATAAATAAATTTAAAAACAATTGTATAGTTAAATGTCATTGTCTATGAATTAAAAGAAGATGATAAATAATTGTATTAATCATTCACATTAACACATTGAAGATTTTTCAATTAATCTTTCAGAATTTATTATTAGAAATAACCGAACTATCCAGAAAGAAAAAAAAAAGGGAAAAAAAAACCCTTTTTAGAAAATTAAGCAATTAAACTAAATACTAAATTAGTCTGTGTTCCTGTAAAAGAAGCACGCATACCGGTGCTCAAATATATATTATACACACATTCTCCGCAAAGAAGATTTTGTGGTAGATCCAATCTGAGATTGAAGAAGAAGCCATTGCAGGCCACCTTGAAAGTGTAGTTAAACCTTTTGGGAAAATCTTCTTGTACCCACCGCACTATTTGGTTTGAACAAGTGGAAGAGAGATATGGGGTATGGCTTTTATGATACCATAAGTAAACCTCGATGATTGTTGAATTTTGAATTTATTCACCTTTTCTTCAGAGCTAATCATTGTTCTCTGGACACAGATATAAAAGGATGGTTTCTTTTTGCTGCATTCATTAATAAAGGGATTCCGAAGAATTTGCTTCTTCTTTTTTCAGTACCTGGTATGGCTTAGCTTTTCTTAAACTTTCTTGATCTCTCTCGTTTTGCTTTTCTTGTAGTTGCCACTGAATGTTTTACAGTTTACACAATTATGGATCTTTTTTTTCTTGGGGAGTTCAATGTTGATCTGTGTGGATCAGTTCTTGCAGATGGATGTTGTCTAAGGTTGTAAACATTGGCCGTGTTTTCTGTCGGTTATTTTTGTTTGTCTGTTTCGTGATGTATGAATTGACTCAAGAGTGATAAGGAAATTGCTATTTTGGTTACATATTGCCCATTTGCTGTTCAATTGAGGTTGGGTTTCTTGTCGGTAGCATGGAGTTACTGAATTTTTTCTTGTCATTGGAATGCTTATGGATTCTTCTTCTCATTCTCTGTTCATTGTTCTTTTCTTTATATTTTGGATAGAGTTAGACATGGATCTTCTTGTTTTCTGTTAAGCCTTGATCTGGGTGATTTACAGATGATTGAAGTTGTGGGTTATGCCATATGCTTTCCTTAGTGATTTTCTTCTTTGATTCCATTTCTAGCATATATGAGAAGTCCTGGCATAAATATCTGCATCACGAGATTGATTAATCCAACACCATAACTTTGCTAACATCAATCTTCTTCATTTTGTTTTATTTATTGATTGATGATGTTAAACTCCTGCTGGAAGAAATAAGAATATGGTCACTTGGTTTTTCTTTGCATCCCACAAGATTATGATAAGGTCGGCATCTCCATTTTTTAACTGTTTGATAAAATTGGATCTGATGGTTACATTTACGTGCCCAATCATGTTCTTTTTCTTGGATTTTTCTGTGCAGTGTCATATTTTTGTTTATCAGAAGCAGAGGACTTGGTTCAGCTCAGGTCTCGAGGAAGATAGTTTGACTTCTGAAATACAAGTTAAGACAGATCAAAGAATCATGTTCAGGTCATCACCTCGTAGGAGCCAAAGGAATAAAGGATTTAAAGTGAAGCATGCCCTTCAGATATGTCTTTTACTTGGTGTTTGCATATGGCTACTTTATCAGGTTCAGCACTCTCGTAGTAAGAAGGCATCATATGAGGTCACACATATTTCGGAAAGGACAAGGATGTTAGGGAGGAAGGACCTCCAACCTAAGATTGAAATGACAACTGAAGATGAAAATCACAGGGATGACCAAGAAGAAGAGAACAAAGGTTTTGATGATGAAAGTGCTCATGATCATGATCAAGATAAGCTAGAAAATGAACAAGAGCATAAGGATGATATTATGGACAAAGATAAGGAATTAGAGATCAAAGAGGATGGAATGAAAGAGGAGAATGGAGGCAGAGATGAGAAGGAAGCAGAAGTAAATGAAAACAATGAGAACAAGATCAGTGGTGAAGAGAATCAAAGAAAACAGGAGGAAGAGTCAAGTGGAGAAGGCAAAGATCAGAAGGAAACAGAATCAGAAGAGAGGGACGAAAATAAGGATGGCCAAGAGAAGAACACCGACGAAGAGAATCAAGCAAAACACGAAGAAGAGCAGAGTCAAGGCAGAGATGAGAAGGAAACAGAAGAAAAGGAGAGTGATGAAAGTAAGGATGGTGAAGAGAAAGGAACTAGTGAACAGAATGAAGGAAAACAAGAGGATGGTGAAGAGACGGGAACTAGCAAACAGACTGAAGGAAAGCAAGAGGATGGTGAAGAAAAGGGAACTAGTGAACAGAACGAAGGAAAACAAGAGGGTGGTGAAGAGAAAGGAACTAGTGAACAGAATGAAGGAAAACAAGAAGAGAAAAGTGCCGAGGACAGAGATGAGAAGGTAACTGTAGAAAAAGAGAATGATGAAAACAAGAATAATGGGGAAGATAATGAAACTAGTGATCGGAATCAAGAAAAACATGAAGTTCAAAGCAGTGAGAGGCCACAAGAAAAGAATGAGAATGGAGGCGCAGAAAAAGAGAGTGAAAAGAAGGATGTAATCAAAGAGAAAGTAGAGAACACTGGAAATGAAAATGAAGAGGCAAAAGAAAAGGGAACTGAGGAGAAAGATAATGTAGAAAAGAATAAGGAAGATGAGGTGCAAAGTGAGGCCCACAGTGCAAACGAAAATAACAATGAGACAGGTGAAGTGAAGGAAGCTAAACTGGAGGAGCACAATGAGAGCAAGCTACCTGAGAAAGATGAGAATAAAGGGGGAAATGAAGAACATAACACAGAGAAGCAAGGAGAAAATCAAGAGGAGGTTAAAAATGTGGAATTGTCAGATGATAAGGCTGCAAAAGAAAATGAGCAGATGAATGAAGTTGCTTCACAGAAAAATGATGGTGGTGAGAATGCTTCCACCGGAGGAGATCAGGATTCTCAAAACACCACATCAGCAACCGACAAAGGTAGTGAGCAGCCAAATGAGAAGATACAAAATGAGTCTCAAGGGAATGAGGTCCATAAGGACAAAAATAGTCTCGATGAAACAGGAAGTAATCCCACCTCTGAAAATACAGAAGTTGATGACCAGAAAAAAAAGAATGATAACTCCAGCAACAGTGATGTCCAACAGCAAAGCAATGATGAGGGAAACAATGCTCAGAATGGAGCTAGCACACAAACTGAAAAGAAGGATGAGATAACAGACTCCAACCAGTCTAATCCAAGTTCCAACCCATCTTCCGAGAATGAAGGATCAAAAGATGGCGAAGGCTCCAATAACAATAACAAAGAGTCTGTTATGGAAAATAGTCAAAATTCGAACTCTGATCCAGTTAATGTTTCTGAACATGCATCTGGAGGGGAGAGAAATGTGAAGATTGACAACCAGAAGTCTGATGCTCATACTGAAACTGGCCCAGAGGAAAAGATTAATCCATCAAACGACAACGATAATACTGATTCTGGTCAAAACAAAACAGTTGACCCTTCTACCACAAATTCTGAGGAGGCATCAGCTAGCTCAATTGGCAATGCTGATAATGCTCAACAGAATCAAGGTGATTCATCCAGTTCTTCAATTCCTCAAGAAGAGAAAGAGGCTCGTACCGACCTGGATACATTGCCAACAACAGGGACTGAAGCAAATATCCATGAAGATGCAGTAGCTAAGTAACACCACTCCTTTTAGCCATTTGGATGCTTATATTCTCACTTTTTTTTTCTCCTCCTCCTTTATTAATTTCTGCGTGGTCCTTAAAAAAATTGAGAGTTAAAAGTGTTGTAAAACTTGTATCAGTTGTTGATGATTGGTTGCTGCACAACAGCGTTTACACATGTAATTTTTGCTTTGAACTTTGTTACCCTGTGGAGTAAATATTTCAGAATTATGACGATTTCTAGATCAGCACCCGTCCTTCACCTTCCCAATGACAAAAATGATCCCTTCAACATCAAGGAAAGAAGAGACCTCCATCTCTTCCACCACAAGAGAACCGAGGTTAAAATTTGAGGTCTGCTGAGTAATCAATCCCATATTCCCATTATACATCGAAAGAAAAAATCAAATGACCTTGTCATTGTCGCAAGGATAGCCTCTACTTTTTGTTTGGTATGCCCGAAGCAGTGTGAATCCCACATTAAATGGTTAATCAAGCACTTTGTTATGTGAAACTGGTTTTTTTTTTTTTTTGTCTTTTTCTCTTTTGGGAGGGGTAGGGGTGTTGGGGTTGCTTCAGCAACAATTCCAAACAAGTTGCAGTGAACATTATAACAAGAATACCTTATTTTCAAAAGCAATACAAGACAGTAGAAGGACTGAAACGCGAGAGATTCAAAATAGTATCAAGAGGATGATATTAAAATGAAATAGAAATAGAAATGTGTCAATAAAAATCTATAGGACAGCTTTAACAGTGAACTTGTTGAGACAATGCTGGATCAATGACCACAAACCATTATTCCTAAGGACTTGAGTAGTTGATGTGCAAAATTAGTGATGCTCCTTTATCTCAAAAAGGCCATCAGGACCTGCAAACACAAATGTTTACAAAAAGGTGAAAATTTCAGCAGATTACAAGGAATATGGTCAAAATTGATTATGATGATAAAAGCAAAAACATCACACAACATAGACAGGGATGGCACATTATAGACAGACAGTACATACCTCTAAAACATGGTATTCAACATGCCATGGACGGTTGAAAAAAAACATAGATGCAAATTTCCCTTCAATAGGTGATCATGTATAATGGATTAAGTGTCATTGTTATTAACATAAACATGTTTTCATCACTCAAAGAAGAGTTTTAAGCAATGGACAATGATCTCCTTGGTTTTTCATTAAATCTTCAATAATTATTTCTGTTTTTTAAGTATCTTCAATATGATGAGTTAATAAAGTGCAATGATTACATGGGAAGTCGTCTTATCTAAAGAAGAAAAATGTATTTGGAAACACGGGATCCATGGTATCTATAAAACTTCTCAATCAACTCATGCCACTAAGAATATTTTCCTTATCCCACTAAAACAATAAATTCAGCTAACAATGTGCCTTAGCCACAGTACCTATCAAAGATGAACAAGTATACAAAAGTAAAATATGATCACATTATAACACTTTGTTGTTTAATTAGCAGGGAAAAAAAACATAACAAAATGAATTTACTCAACTAAAAAGATCAAATAAATGATAGGCATTTATAACAAAATGGCACCTAAAGGGCAGTAAACAAACTGAATACACAAGATGATACGAGGAACATTTCAAGTGTCAGAATATGTTAGGAAGTTTCTTAGAAGTATTACTTTTTGGTTTTACCCCTACAAATTATTACCATATTCTTTAATATAACTTACCTTTTCAATTCTGCATTCCTGGTTCTGAACAATTTCTATTACATGAAAGACAAGGAAAAATATAAAAGCAGGAAGTTCATACCAGTAAACTTGTTAAGGAAACTATACATTTGGACTTTGAACAACACAAAGAAGGATGCACCAATTCATTGACTTTCAACACAATCAAAAGCAACACAAACAAAAGCAGAACTATTCTAATCAAACAAGATTCATGAAAGACCTTGAGAAAAACCAAAAGGAACAACTTCAAACTGAATACCAAATTTAATGAGATATCCAACCAAAAGTGAAACATGATGCGGTTCAAAACACAAACGGAACTAAAATTGGAGAAGACATTAGCAGAGAAATGAAGCCAGGTAGAAATATGTAAAAGCCAAAAACAAATAGACAATGAACATACCCCATGGAAACTCCTTGTTACGAATGTGCAGGTATGAATATGGCTGCAAAGAAAATTAAAAAATGAGTAAAACAAACTGTTCAACTTGCTAAGATTGGATTAAAAGAACCCACAGCTGCCTACCAATAGGAACAAAAATTTCAGAGTTCTGCTAATCCAATAAAAAAAAACAAAAGAGAAGGATAGCTATAATCAAGTTTAGAAGTTCAAGAGAAAAACATACAGGAGGGTTGTCATGGTGGGGATGACCCTTTGAAAGGTTATAGGTTGCAAGTCCAGCGCAAGAGACTATTCCTAAATATGTAATCTTCTCCCACTTTGCAGCCTCAGCTTATGACAAAACAATGAAGGAGAAAATATCAGACATCCAAAATCGCGAACCGTAAGCACACCTCAGCAAAAATTACGAAACAATTGCAGGTGAAAACAGCATCGGATAAGAGAACACTATTCAACAGAAAGCAATCAAATCTGCAAAAGTATTAAAACATCGAAAACCCCAAATAAACATTATCACATTAAGATGCTATATGAAAAACCTGGATGCAGAAATAATTGGATCGGCATACAAGTGAGACAAGAACTCGGCATTCAACAAAAAGGTAGAAACTTGTTTATGCATACGTCATAAAGAGAGAATTAAAAAGCCTTCTTTTTTTTTTTCTTTCCCTTTGACAGAAGGATACACTGAGGAATAAGTTATAGAGGCGTACCAGCTTCATCGTGATGGCTGGAGGAGGAGAAAGACCTCTTGGAAACTGGAGTTCCACGAGAAACACCGCCACGTAGGACGGAGCGGAGACCAGATCTCACGATCGCCGTCGCCATTTCTGATTCACTTTTCTATTATGCTGTGAAGGCCAAGTCGATTGACTGGGGAGTCTAGGATATAGAATCAGGTAGCGCTCTTTTACAGTTTTACTTTTACTGCAGTTGTCGTAGGTTACCCCCATTGGTTATTTTTGGGTTTACCTGGTTAATTTTTTACATGTAGGGACTTTTTCTTGGGTTTTTAAGTTTGGGCCTTACTTTTTGTTCTTCAGCCCTTTACTCGATAGTGGGTTATGAGTGCAGTTTACAATTATGGGCTTTTATCTACAATGGACTCACTTGAGTTTCATAGGTCTTGTATTGTCATATTAGCAATTCCAATGACAAAATAGATATTTGATAAAATTCTATAATTAAGAGGTTATAAATTTAAATTATGAAAGTTTAAAATATTTTAGAACTGAAATTTGTATTTATCAATTCTTGTAATTGGGCTAAAAATAGCTATTCTACTATTGGTTTAAGAGAGAGAGAGAGAGAGAGAGAATAGGAGGATTTGTAATTGTTACTCAAACATACACATTGCATAAATTTCATTTCAATCACTTGCCTAAATGTTAATGTCTCAAGTGATGTTTAAACTTAAATTAATATTAAAAAATAAATCCATTTAATTTTGAAAATGATATATTAAGAAAATGGAATATTCTTTTAAAAAAGTAATAATTTTTTGTGGAAATTGAACCGATGGTCACTTTTGTTATCTCCTTTTCAAAAAATTTCTCCACTTAAAAAATTTTAAAATATAGCCACTGTTTAACGTGAAATTATCGAGTTAGTCTTTTCATATCTAAACAATCCGTAAAGTGTTAGATATGAAGACAAACAATCTGTGATTGAAGACCAACGATCCGTGCATTTGGTAAATGAACAATCCATATTAAATGACAAACAACCTAGACTTTTATATTTTTTTATACTGGTTGTTTAGTATATATAGGGATAGTATGATCTAAAAAAATATTCTCTTAGTTAAAATTTAAATAACTTAAACGTATAGTCAAATTTTAAAAAGCCTATCCAAAATTGCCCCGAATTTTTTTAGGTAACTTTTTTGAAAAATATGGTAAGTACATATATTACTTAAGGAAGAGAAATTTAAAGAAATGAACTTTTCGTTTGTTGACATTGGGCATAAAAAGTGAAAAAAATCTGTTCCTATCACCATTTCATAAGTGGTTACTTTGCTCTAAGGTCATGTCTCAAGACTTTTCTTTCATTTCATGTCATATCCTTTTTTCTTCGAGTTGTTAAGTATATCTTTGACCTTTTTCTTTCCTTATCCATACATCTAAACCCCATTCTATAGTTAGATTATAATAATAATCTCAGAATACAAATATTTGGAAAATGATTTTAAAGAATTGAAATCATTATTCAAAAAAAAAAATTGAAATCCAAAATTCAAAAATATTTTTTCATCAAATTAAAAAAAAGATGGATTCGAAAATAAAATAATTTGAATTTGTATAATGAATGATGAGGACGCAATGTTTATGAGTACAATCCAAAATAAAAATTCAAGACATTAAATAAATTACTAATTTTTTATATTTTTAGGGTTTAATTTATCTATTCATGTTTAGAATCTTATCAAAACATTTACGAAAACAAATGCTAGCGTATTTAGAGCGAAATATATGGGATGGGAATAGACTAGCGAAATGTTTAAGGGACTTACCAGGTCAATATGCAGAAGAGAAGAGAAGAGTTGGTTCCCTTTACAACGCAAACCAAACTGGGGAAAGAAACAAAGCGCGTCATTTTTCTTAGGTCGGTTGTCTTCTTCTTTGTAATGGTTCAAAGGTTCACTCATTCGGTGCTGTGCTGTTATGGTTAAGAATATCGTCTCCGTCTAGTATTCATCCTCTGTCGAATAGAAAGCATTGCTCTTGAGAGTTGCGACCAATGACCAAACGAAACTATTAGGTCGGCAATCAAAGTTTGCCTGATGCATATGTCCTGGTTAATAATTGTAATAGAAAGAAGGTTTTAGTAAGATTCGAATTTAATCTTTTCACTCACTTTTTGACCTATACCGGGAGAGACATGCATATCTGTTTCCTACTTACTACATAGTATCCGGCTAAGATGTTTTTCTTCTCATCGTCCGATCATAACATTTTCAATATGACAACGAAACTCTTCTGAAACAAAATTAATCATGGTTTGATCAATATTATTGTGAATATATCAGTCACAAATACATAAAAAGAAAGAAGGAAAAAAAAAACATCTTTGTCAAATATCCAGCCATAAATAAATTGTAAATGGCTGTTATACATATATATATTCTGTCACTAATCGTCATTTAATTTATTTACAACAAATTAAGGGCTAAAAGAATTTAAAATTATATAATAACGTATTATATATGTACTGCGGGGGGGAAAAAGGACGACTATTTTTATAGTCAACTGATGGTGATAGGGTTTATCTTTTCATTACTGATAAGCTTGGGATCATCGCAGGTGGGAAGATGATGGAAATCAAACCAAGTATCTGCGGAATGATCTGGATGATCAGACTGATGATTGCCAGCCGGAAACCCAAGGGAGTCCATGACGTCTTCACTGCTCCAGCCCGCACGTAATAACCTCCGAGAAAGCAATCTCATGTGCCACACAACAAATTCCCTGTCCACCACCATATTTTTATCTTCGAAATCTTGATCCGGATCTTCTGAATCAGTTTCATCTCGGCCGTCCATCATCATCATCTCTCTCACCTCTTCTTCTTTCCATCCCCCATTCCTTAATCTCCAAAACACCTCCTCCAAACAACCTCCCAAGTCTCCACTCCACCACCATCGTACCCCACCACGGGAGGCAGCAGCCGCCGCCAGGCGTTCCCCCCTCTCCACCAGCACCGTCCAAAATGCGATCCTTCTGGGCTCCGTGGCTGCCCATGCAGGAGCATTGAACAACTTAGATAAGCTGGGCCTTCTCATAGCATCATCATCGGATTTCCAGAATTCCACCTGTTGAAAAAATCCGGTAATATCAAAACTCATCACCTTAATATCGCTCCCATTCACGTAAAACACAGGGTTCCCCGCCAAACAAGGCTCCGAAGGAATGTAGAAATTTCTGAATATAGGTATAAGAACCGGAGCCGTTTTCAAGAACCGTTTAGCCAAAATCACGGCTTCATCATTTCCGACGGGCCTGTCACCCCAAGAATCTAGCCAAAAATTGCGTCTGGACACCTCTTTGCATAGACCCAAAATTGGTAGGCTTGTGAGGATCTCAAGCTGTTGAACGGAGGATAATCTCCAATTCGGAAAACCCGGGCCGGTTGGGAGGCCTTCCTGGAGAACGGAACGGAGATCGGGAGGGAAGGTAAAGCCAAAGATAGATTCAATTGAAGAGAATTCCACATCGGTGAGGCCTTCTTCAACGGGAATATTGGAAGACTTGAGATATTCTATCACGTTTTTTGCGTAGGCAGCAAAGGAAAAGCAGACTCTGAACGGTTTTGGATTATTTATTGTCATTGGAATTATGGGACTCAGTGTTTCCAGAACTGTAGCTGCCATTGATGAACAATGAAGAACATGGGCATATACAGTGAGTGAGGGAGACAGGGAGTGATTATGTGCTAAACCTCAATCTGAGGAAGAGAAGTTGAGGTTTGAGAGGCCATGGCGGAGAGATAGGGGTGAGACGATTATACAGGAAATTTGACTGGTGACAGAATCAATTTTATTTTCAGCCGATCAGAATTGAAATTAAGAATGGTGGAATGGGATGTATAGATTTGGACTCGTTCACTGTATTTTGAATTTTGTTACGTAAGGTCTTCGTAAACTTCGCATGGCGGTTCAGAATTTATACTTTATGAACTAAACTAAGGTTTATGAGATGTAATTCCAGGATGAATGGGAACAGATCTCATTTTAATATTCTAAAATATTACTACGTTCAATCGTTGAATTTTTCCCCACACGGTCGTTCATTTTTTTTCTTCTTCTTCTTTTGGATCCAAATATTGACGTGGACGTCTGTAGACTTTCATTAATTTAATAATTTTATTTTTACGTAGAATACATGTAGACGTCCTAAAGTTTAGTTACAGGTGAGCTGTAAAAATTAATTTGTTGCTTATTCAAAATTAATTGCTAAATATACCGTACATCAACTAATGATGAGATGATGATAAAACTCATATTGATTATCTGATCTGATGAATGACAATTCAATCAATTATAGTACTAGTTTGAATGATCATATTTTTATTAATTTCAAATGTTCAAATTTAAATATCAATTTTTTTTTCTCAAAAAAGAGATATTTTAAATTTGAATTTTCACTAACAATTTTTTTTCTTTTAAGCACAATCATGACCTTATTACTTTCGTTTGAAGAAACAAAAATATAACCTCATTTTTAAAAAAAAGAAAATAAAAATCCTTTATGTGCAATTATTAGCTAACCAATCTACAATTTATATTGTGTCTCATATGGGTCTTCTAATTATAATTTTTATAAATATATTTTATTAACTAAATTTTACACTATTTATACTAAAATAATTATAATTATAATTTAAGACATATATAAGTTTTTTATTAATATATTAAAAATTATTGTATAAAAGTGTATTAGAAGATCCGGAACTATTTCATGTATATTTATAATAATAAGAGTGTAAAAGTAACCCAAAATTCTTGTAAATTCCATTTTTTTCCAACGATATCGACAGCCAATCTACTTAGATGATTATAACCACTTACCGACCATTTCAACCTCAGTATAATCAACTACATATGTCTGGCTTGTTTTTCTTTTTCAGTACATATATTTAATTTATTTTGACCTGTTCGTTTCAATTTTTTCCAAGGATGCAACAGCAGCTTGTTGCTTCCGCACGCCAAGTTGGAAATGGGGAAAACAAAAAATTCGATACGTATATTAACAGCTATATTACCACCATCAATAATTTAAGCCGTTTGGATAGATTTAAAAAAAATATTTTTTTAAAGTGTTTAGTTTTTTAAAATTTAAGTAGTTTTGTGTTTGGATTTTTTTTTTTTTTTGTAAAAGTGATTTTAGTGAAACAAAATTTTTTGGATAAAAAAACACTAATGAAAAATTTTATATAAAATCTTTTTTTATAAGATTTTTATACAACTTTATAATAAATTTTAAGATATAAAGGCTATAATATATTTAATATCACTATTTAATCTATTTAATTTAAAATAAAAAAATATCAAAAAATAATAATAAATAAATTTTCAATTTAATCTTGAAATATCAAAAAATATATATTATTATTATTATTTTCTATTTTTGACATATTTTTATTCACTACAAGTTATAAAAATATTCACATGATTTAGAAAAAATTAAAATACTGTAATAGAAAAGGAAGAAAAACTCAAAAAAAAAAAAATTATGAAGGAGAAAAAAGAAATGAAAAGAAACTAAGGAATGAAGTTTTGGGGGGGGCGGGGGAGGAGGCGGGGTGGGGAGATAAAAGAAAAGGGGAAAGGAAAAAAAAGCACAAGTGCATAACCGTACAATAGCAGAATATGGTAGGAGTGATAAAATGGGGGTTATATAAAAATTTAAAATAAAAAAGAAACAATTGGTAGGGAGAAAAAAGGAGAATCAGAAATTTAAAAATAAAAAAAAATAAAAAGAGAAAAAGGTTAAAAAATTAATATAAAAATTGGAGATGTAGAATTGCTTTTTTGTTTTTTCATAAGTTTTTTTTTTAAGCTTAAAAACAAATCAAAATTTGACTTTTTTTTAGCTTATGTTCTTTTCACAAAAGCTTAAACAAACAAACTTTTTTTCATTTAAGTGCTTATTATTGTAGAGAAGTAGAGAAGTTAATCCAAATGCACCCTTAATCTAATAATAAGATACTTAAATTAAATGAGATACATAATTTAAATTGCATATATGGAGTAAAATCCATATAATTCTTCTTCCTTTTTTTTTTTTTAAAGTAACCCATTACTATTTGGCATTTGCCAGTTTGTATGGAGTAGGGATGGCAAAATGAGTATTAGTTTAATGAGTACTTATTTAATTTGAAGTTAAATAAGTGATATGAGTATTCATTTAACTAATATTAATCTAAATAGTTAATCATTTATAAATCATCAAATCTAATGAATTCATAAGTAAGTAATTATGAATAATCATTTAATTTAAGTTTAAATATTATCTTGGGTTATATTTTTAGCTGGATCTCTTAAATTAAATCATTATATATTTACCCACCTATCCATCCTTCCTCCATCCCCACCTTACCCCTCTCCCCCATTCCATCCCGCCCTAACCACCACTAATACACTATTAAACTAGCTTTGCAGCGTAAAATTTTATTAAAATGAACGTGGTTTTTTTAATATTATTAAAAAGAAAGTAATA
>JAOXNR010000031.1:1504413-1523104 GCA_028571225.1 Parsonsia alboflavescens
AATGGGCATGTAATTAGAGGTAGTAGGAAAAGTGTGCGAGCGGGTGGGCTTTGTATTTCTTGGTTGACACGTTTTGATGATTGGTCATGGGGAAAGTCATTGGATGAATCATTGGGAGGATCTATTGGTGGTCTCAGAATTCATTATTTGTAACCTAGAAATGTCGCTGAGGTATTCGGGTGGACCAATAATCATGAGGCGACTTTCCTGGAAGTTACCTTGCCCATCTGACCCGACCTCATGCCTGAATGGATGACATGATGAATGATGATGCTCATCATACTCTCTTTTTTATAATATTTTTATTTTTAAAAATAATACTCTCCAATTACCGATTTGTAAGTCATCATTAATTATGTTATTAAATTAGCAATAATAATTGGGAAAAAGAAAATGAAAAAGGAATAATATATTAAAAAAAAGAGTAAAATATCTATTAAATTAATAATAATAATTTACATTTAATGAAAAGAAATTTAAATGATTTATAAATAGTAACTGAATAAATATTATGTATCACTAAGAAAAATTTATTCATAGAATTTAATTTTTTTCATTTTATGTTTAACTTATAAAACAAATAAAAAATATGTTTTTAATTTTTATTAATAATCATACGATAAAGTGAAAAATCCTAGACCTATATCTTGCTTCACTTCGATTCATCTAATCTTTGAGATTTTTCTTTTTCTTTTTCTTTTCATCCTAATCATCAATGGATGGATGTTTCAGATAGACCTTTCCATCCACAACCCCCCATGCTAAGGTTGTGATTTAATGGTTAAGAGATAAATCATACATAATGTAAATTGTGAATTCAATTTGATCTTATTGTATATTTTAATTTTGATAAGTTGTTACTCTTAACGGAACAATCAAGCAACTAGCAAATTAATCCGGATATAGTTATATTTAAAAAAAATATTATGAAAAAAAAAAAACAAGCCAAAACACCAGATGACCATCAGAAATGTCCATCCCTTATGCACTTAATTAAATATACCGAAAAAGAAAAATCACCCACCCACTTTTCTGCTCGCCACCTCATCTTAGGTTGCGGAATTTGTGATCTGCCCATCAAACACGGCATCTTCTCCGTTTCTTGTACCCGGTCATGCATTTTTATTTTTATTCTTTTAAATTACTGGCGTTCTATATATATTAATAAAATGAATTTATTAGTTAACATGTAAAAATTTTACAAGGTATTAAATCATTCTTATTAGACTCATGTTTCTGCCTCTTCCCAACAAAAAAAAGAAAAGAAATCGTGGTCGTTACACAACTTCGGAAGGAGTATTTAAGTGAGAAAAATGAAGACATTTTCCGGAATTTAGAAATTAGAAAAAGTTAGAAATAGGATGATTGTGCGTAAAATAAAAGTAAATATCCTTAAAATCAAGAATCAAGAATCTTGCTAAATTAGAAAAATGAAGACATTTTCTTATTTTAACAAAAAGTTAGAAAATCAAGAATCTAGCTATCAATCAAAAATGAAGTTGAGTTTAAATAAAATAAAATTTTATTAAAATAAATATCTTAAAAGATATTGAAATTCTTATTAAATATTCATTTCGTTTGGAATTTAATGTCTAATTTTATGAAAATTAATTGATTTTACATTTAACCATATCATTTTTTTTTTTGATTTATGAAATAAAATATTTATTTATAAATAACTTAAAATAGAAATGTGAATATTAAATTTGATCATATGTGGATAATATTTTTTATCCAATTTGCATTTGGTGTCCCACACTGAACTTTATTTTTTTTCTTTTTAAATAAAGAATATGAAAAGAACATCTTGGAAGACAGACGTCCGATTCTGCTCTACTTGTCGGCCTGTCTTAATCACTATTGTATAAATTTTTAATAATAAATCATTATTAAAGATAAGCCCACAGTGGCTAGCGCATTATGTTTTGGTTACAAGCATTGATTATATATTATTATTATTTGATTAATCATAGATTCATATGGACTCTTATACTACGTACCCAATCTTAGTTCGGAAACACAAACACTTAATTAAATACTGTTTAATTACTCATATATACCGACAAATTAAGGATTGGATTACTATTATTTAGTTGAACCAATTATAGAAGCTTGTCCACATCGTCCTTTGATTTTGATTTTCTACAAATCATGAATTTCCAGGTAGGGGAAAAGTGCACGGCTGGGATTAAATTAAATTAAAAATAAGACAAAAAACAATAATTACCTCTATGATGCAAAGCTTAGGTGGGTACCAAATGTAACAAAAAAAGGAAAGCTTAGGTAGGTGAGTTACATTTACAGGTCAGGTGGTGGGGTCTTTGGCTATCAATTATATTTTGAATCTAATTGCGGTATATATATATATTGAGGATGTGAACGCAATAAGGTTTAACGTTTGATATTTATAGGTTTATAATATTAATCATTTGTTTCAACCATAATTTAAGGCAATAATAATAAGGTAATAATTCTTCTGGTGACATTAAAGGATCATGCCGCTTTTTTTTATTTTTTAAAGTTAACAAATTTAAATTTAAATTTTTTATTTTAATAAAAAATATAATTTTGTTTCTAATAATTTTTTTATTTATATAATTTATTTTCTCAATTATGATTTCTCATTAATTAATTAATAGGTTTATTAAAAGAATTATTGGTCTAGGTAGTCCTCAAAATATAATAGTGTGGTCATTTGGTTCTTAAATTTTTTTTTTTTACATGTTTAGTCTTTAAACTATTTACTATTTGACCATTTTGATCGGTCAACGAAAAGTTGACCAAATAGTGAAGGGTATTTAGGTTATTTCACTGTTTATGAACAATGGAAAAAAAACCAAACTCAAGCACTGTTCATCTCCTTTTCCAACAATCTCCGACAACCTGTAATTTTTTTTTTCTTCTCATGCTAAAGATTAATCAGAGGTTGTTTGCACTTTGGAGAGCCAAAAATATGTGTCTGAGAGTGAGAAGAGTACAGTGTGTGAGTGAGATTTTGTGATCCAAGGAAGGAAAAAAAAAAAAATTGCAAGTCGTCGGAGGTTGTTGGAGGAGAAGATGAACCGTGCCTGTTTGGTTTTTTTTTTTCATTGTTCATGAACAGTAAAACTATCTAAATACCCTCCACTATTTGGTCAACCTGCCGTTGACCGGTTAAAAGGACAAAAATGATCAAATAGTAAATAGTTTAAGGAATAAACAGGTAAAAAAAAAACTTTAGAGATTAAAATGGCCAAACTGTCATACTTTGAAGACTACCTAGGCGAATAATTCTTTATTAAAATTAATAAAGTAAATCATTATAACTCTTATAATTTTTTTTTTTTGGGTATAATTTTCATTATTGGATATTTGATATATTATATAAATCATGTGATTTTAAATTTGCCACTAAACAATATCAATGATGAGAAGTGAGTAAATTATCAAATAATACAAGAAAAAAAAAAATCTTCGTATAAATTTGTGGTTAAAAATCAATAGATGATGGAACCATGCAATGATTGCATTTCCGAGGTACCATTCTTTCGTTTAAGAAAATGCAAAATTCATTTTGCAGCTCACTTGATGAATATTTTTTAGCAATGTTTTTTTCTTAAAAAAAAAAATTAAGAAAAAGAAAAATCTTTAGCTCAATCCTCCCCTCAACTCCATCACCTGGACCACTCTGCACTTCTTCTTGTGGCCAAATGGGGCTTTGGCCTCCACGGAATATTCATTCTTGGTTGGATCTTTTGCCTTTTAAAGCATTTTTATTACACCCTTAAACATTAATTTCTTATAAAAAAATACAACAAATCTCTTTATTTAAACATTAATTTCCTATCAATAGTTTATTTTTTAGGTTCGTAGGTAAATTCTGCTGTAGATTCAATTCAATTTTTCTGTAGATTCTAATTTTGATAAGTCAATTTATATAAATTTGTTTGAATTCTTACGCATCCAATTCCTGACCGAATAGAATAATAAGGGCCGTGTGTGAAAAAGTTAGCAATTGTCAAGATTCTAACTTTCCTCTTTGTGTGTCTATTTAGAGCTGTTTAAAGAAAAAGAATATAAATATATATATATATATATATATATATATATTTATATAAATATATATAAAAATATATTTTCACTTGAATCATATCTAAACTTTTATCATGATACCTTCATTAATTGCAAAACTGTCGGCATAAGATAAGCTGATCCGTTTTTTTATTGTTTGCCAGCTTTGCATTACTGTGAAGAACAACAATATGCATGAACCCGTAAAAAAATTCGTCGACTCAAATTATAAGAATTTTTATATAAATAAATATATATATATATATATATTGTTTATCTTAATTATCTATCCCAGATGTTCTCATTGTATTTTTTTTTATATTAATTAAATTTTCATTTATTTTAAAAGTTTAAATTGTTTAATAATGAAGATGAATTTATCATAAAAGAAGAATTAATTATTAGTTGAATCCTTTGGATGCTCCTTCTTATTCGATACTAATTAACATATCAGGTGATGAAAGTATTTGTGCTATCTATGGATGATCGGTCGAATGGGTTGGAGGTTACTTCCTATGAAATGCATGATTTTATGAATTACTATATGAGGCATGGTTTGGTTGATTTATACTTTATTGGTGCACGGTTTACTTGAACTAATGAGAATGTGTGGAGTAAGATAGATCGGGCCTTGGTTAATGCAAGATGGAGTAGTTTTCATTGTATTTTTTGATATTAATTAAATTTTCATTTATTCTATAAGTTTAAACTATTTAATAGTGAAGATGAATTTATCAGAAAAGAAGAATTAATTATTAGTTGAATCCTTTGGATGCTCCTTTCGATTCAATACTAATTAACGTACCAGGTGATGAAAGCATCTATGCTATCTATGGATGATTGGTCGAATGGGGTGGAGGTAGTATTCCTATGAAATGCATGATTTTATGGATTGTTACATGAGGCATGGTTTGGTTGATTTATACACTATTGGTGCACGGTTTACTTGGACTAACAGGAATGTGTGGAGTAAGATAGATTAGGCCTTGGTTAATGTGGGGTGGAGTAATTTGCACGTTGATTCTTATGCTCATTTCTTGCCTATAGGGATTCTTTTGGACCATCCTCCTTGCTTGGTGTCTATTGGGCGTGCTAATCATATGCCATCTAGGAGTTTTCGGTTCTTTAATATGTGGACTTCTCATCAGAACTTTGATGGGGTTCTTGAATCGGTATGGAGTAATACTTGGCATGGGACAGAACAATTCAAGATATGTAAGAAGCTGAAGAGTCTTAAGGGCCTCCTCAAAACCCTAAATTCTCTACACTTCTCACATATTTCTTCTAGGGTTAAGGAAGCTGGATTGGAGTTGGAGCCAGCCCAAAGTGAACTTTATGATAGACAACAAGAATGTGTCTTGAGGGGTAAGGTGTTGGAGCTTAGAAAGAAGACCTTCATCCTTAAGGAAGTTGAAAGGTCATTTTTTGTCCAAAAGGTAAAGAGGGTTTATTTCAATAATGTGGACAAAGGCACCAAATTCTTCCATGACCTTGTTGAGAGTAACAACAAGAGGAACCATATTACAACAATTATGAAGAGTGATGGTTTGGTGACACAAAGTTATGAGGAGGTGGGGTAAGAGTTTGTGGACTTCTATACCAAACTCTTGGGCACTCTTCACCCCACTTCCACTATTGTTTCAGAGGTCTTTTTGATTTGGTCGAGGGTTGATCATTCACATTGGCGGAGCCTTTGTGAGAGGGTGCAAGACTTGGAGATTAATTAGGCTATTTGGGCCATGGATGACAACAAGGCACCGGGTCCGAATGGGTTTTCTCCGGGGTTCTTCAAGAAGGCTTGGGAGATTGTAACTGGTAATGTGTATGGAGCGGTTCAGGAATTCTTTGTCTCAGGAAAGTTACTCAAGTAACTTAATCATGCCGTTATTGCCTTTGTTCCTAAATCTTCACATGCTTCCTCCGTTGGGGACTTTAGGCCCATCTCTTGTTGCAATGTCATCTACAAGGCCATCTCGAAGATCCTTGCCAACCGGATTGCACCACTTTTGAAGGGACTCATTGATGATAGTCAAGTGACCTTTGTTGGGGGGGGGGGGGATGCATCATGAAGAATATTTACTTTGCCCAAGAATTGGGTTTTTGATACAATAGGAAGAGGATTTCTCTTAGATGCACACTTAAAATGGATTTGAGGAAAGCATATGATTCTATCTCTTGGGACTTCTTGAGGAGTGCTTTTGTGGGATTGGACTTTTAACAGGATTTCATTGCTTGGATGGTGGAATGTGTTTGCTCTACCTCATTCTCCATCCAAGTCAATGGTTCTCTTTGTAGCTTCATTAAATTGAAAAAGGGACTAAGGCAAGGAGAAGCTTTATCACCTTACCTTTTTGTCATTTGCTTGGAGTTACTTGGCTCGGCTTCTCAAGAAGGTCACATCCTCCTCCGAGTCCAACTACCATCCAAAATGTGGTTCTCTTTCCATATCTCACCGACCCTATACGGATGATCTTCTTCCTTTTGCTAAGGGGGATTTTACTTCGGTCAAGATTCTTGTGGATTTCTTGAGGGAGTTTGGAAGGGTGTCGGGGTTGGAGGTCAACGCTCTCAAGTCGAATTTCTTCCATGCCGAAATTCCACAAGATGAGATTCAATGTATCATAGAATACAGATTCTCTCTTGGTTCCAAGCATATGAGATATCTTGGTATTCCATTGGCTTCGACAAGACTTTAGGTGGCTCATTACAAGGAGTTATTGGAGAGAATCTCAAGGCAAGTTTTATCATGGAAGGGTCTTACTCTTTATTATGCTGGGAGGGTCGAACTTATCAAGAGTGTGCTCCAAGGGACCATATGTTTTTGGCTTGGCATCCTTCATATGCCAAGTACAATCATTGATCACATATCCTTGGCTTGCAAGTCCTTCATTTGGAATAATGGAAGATAGTCTGTACCTTGGTGCGACATTTGTCATCTTAAGGATGAAGGGGGTCTTGGATTGAGAAACCTCAAGGCATGGAATCACTTGCTTTTGGTGAAGCCCATGTGGAATATTCATGCCAAAAAGGATACCTTGTGGATCAAATGGGTGCATATTACTAAATTCGGCAGACATCTATTTGGGGAGTTGGGAAGAAGAGAGTTGACTTGGCATTATGGAAGTGGCTCTTGGAGATTCGTGATATGATCTTGACAAATGAGGGGTCCTCGACCTTAGTCACATCTTGGATTCATGGCTTTGTTGTGGGCACCAAGATCAATACAGGTATGGCATATAACCACTTCCGACCTCATAAAAGTAAGGTAGTATGGAGCTTGATACTATGGAAAGGACAGATTCCCCCCAAGTTCTCCTTCATCACTTGGTTTGCGGTCCATGGTAAACTTTCTACTTTGGAGAGACTTTTGTTTTTACATCTAACTTCTACATGTCGATTGTGCGATAGGGAGGATGAGTCACATATGCACCTATTTTTTACTTGTCCTAGCACCGAGCTGTGTGGGACAATATACGTGCATGGATGGGAGTAACTAGAAGCATGTCTACCCTAGGCTCGAGCATCAAGTGGATCAAGAAGAAGGTTAGAGGTATGACTTGGAGACCTAAGGTTAGACAGATAGCTCTCATGGTCATTGGCTATTTTCTATGGAAGGTTGGGAACTATTTGATTTTTGAAGACATTAAGCTTAATATTGTATCCACTTGCTTTCAAATCAAGGATACTTTATGCCTGCCCCCAGGGGCATAGACGAGTTGGTAAGGCTGACGTGACGTTTGGTTAACTCCAACCACAGGCGGGGGTTCGAAACCCATCGGGAGTAGGACGTAAGCTCTAAACGTTGGCTCTGCCAACAGCCATTGTCCCCCATTGCGTCCTCTCCGTCAGTCCTCTGCCCTCTCGTGCACATCCCTCGATTTACCCCCACTGGCACAGGGGGCCTCTGTGCCTGTGGGCGGGGTTTCGCCCGCAAGGGACTTCCCCCGGAAATCAAAGGATACTTTATGCCTTGTATTCTTATATTTTGATCCCGATTGATATGGACAGTTAATTTTTACTATCATCCATGATATGGAGGTCTCTTGGATTTATCCGAATACTTAGTATATTTTGATTTTCATAAATACACATTTTACATTTAGATTAAAAAAAAGAAAAAGAAAAAGGGAGACAAAAGCATCGTCCAAATTGAATTATTCTTTGATGTTCTACATAGATTGCCTTTGGCTCGATTCCATTATAATCATGATCTAGTCAAGGATGCAAACTCTTCAAACAACAGCACTCGATGAGTTTCAGATATTGATTGATTCTAAGAAATCTTGGAAATTTCTTACGTTGATACCTTTTTTTCCTCCCGAATATTCCATTTATTCTCGGCATGATTTAAGCTAGCCGGGAATTGGACCTCCCAATTCTTGTCAGAAATTTCGAATACTGATGAATGCGTCCCTTTCGTAGCGATTAGAGATGGAGAGAAAGATAAATATATATGGAAACTGGAAAGAACTGTCGGGATCAAATATTTGGATAAGGAGAGCAAATTAGAGATAGCCAAATACCCCGCCAGGTCACTAACCTCATCAAACTGCTATAACAGAAGAGATCTCATCAATTGACACGATGGATAAGGACCCGCTCAAATCGGATCAATTAGGTCCCCAGTTCGATCGGTCGGAGTCTTTTAGCAAAGTTACTTTCCCCTCCCTGTCCGATCACATTGATCAACTATCCTTCCTCATGTGTCGTGTCGTCTTAACAAATTAATTATTGTTCTCTCTACGTGACAGAAAATCTTGACAATATATTTCAAACCCTCGTGTCATGCAAGTGAGCCCATAAATTTTGACAAGGAAAAGAAAAAAGAAATTGATGTGTAATTTCTTACTATCTAAGTAAATGATACTTTTAAATATCTATTATAGTCAATTGTCTTTTTTTTTTTTTTCAAAAAAAAAAAAATCTTCTATAAATTTTTATAAATACATCATATATTTTATAAACTAAACTATAGGATATTTGATCAAATTTTATTTTTTATTTTTTTAAAAAAATAATTAATTTATCAATAGACTTTTAATCCATAGCATAAATATTGATTATCTTTGTCACCTATATTTTCATGGTCTAGTTAAAGAGGAGCACATGTGGAGAAAGAAAGTGGGTTTTTTTTTTTTTTAATTAAAACCCTAAAAATAGCTCAATGTCGTTTTCTCTACATCATTATTTTTTATTAAACAATACTTTCTTCAGTCGAAATTATGTTCCCTCATGACTCGTTTGATAAAAAAAAAAAGAAAAAAGAAAACATTTAACTTTTATTAAAGTTGCTACTCTCTTCTTCTCATTATTATAATTATTGGTTGAATTTTGGTTAATAGATATAAATCCTCAGAGTAGATAGGTGGTTAAAATAATTTTACATTAAAAATCTATTTATTTTGATATTGTAAGGAGAGTTTATGAATTCTTTAAATAATATATATATATATATATTTATATTTATATATTATAATAAGAATTTTAGTTTCACATAAAAAAATGTGAAGAGAAATCACAGGGATGCAAAATCAGAATAATTCTTCCGAAGTTTGCTTCTTCTTTTTTTTTCTATATCTATTGGTTAATAGATATAAATCTTCAGTTTAAATTCTTGCACGCAGCTTCATAGCATCAATTTCACGATCTGTGTTATATATCCAAAATATATATTCTTTTTTACATGCGTTGATTCAACTTTTATGATTGAATGAAGAGTCGAAATCGATTTTTTTGCTGATTAATATTAGTTATTTAATTGACGAGCAGGAATATTTATTATTCAGATAGGATTTTTTTCCTTTTCCCGTCGGCATGCATTGATGAGAGGCGCTGGTGAGTACATATGATGAGGCAGATTGAACAACGTAGGGAATCTTTACACTTGGTTGGAAGCTGGCCATATTAATTATGCGAACACTATAGAGTTAGACAAATTAAGTTCTTTTCTGTATATGAGTTTCTTGCTTTCGCATTTAGTATAGTATATATATGGCCGAATATTTGACAACGAGTGCATGAAAAGGAGCACTCCATGATCGCACCTAAGCTGAGCACGGCTGCATGTCATGAGGTAAGAAAAAATTAAAACCTAAATTACGTATTCAAATTTCTCACTTGCTTTGCTCTGAAAAAGATCATCGAGATGCTTGCGACCTTTAACTTCCTGTCAGTGTCGAATTCGAAAACAACAACTCTTTTTACTGCTGGCCGGAGAAAAATTATTATTCCAAACAGATGTTTTTTTTATTCGATAATAATACTACCAAGTAAATAAAAGCCTCTCTTTATTCCAACTCCTCCCTTTTTTTAAAAAAGAAAAAAAAGAAGAAGAAAAAGACTTCCTGTCGGTATATATATAATTAAGTTCTTGAGTAAGATTCCAAATTTCTTCCTCCACTGAAAAAGTCTCTTCCTTTCGTTTATCATAGTGATTGCTGTTCGTTTCTAAAATCAGCCTTGAATATTATTTTTCTAAAAAGAAGAATAAATAAGTTATAAAATGAGCAATTATGGTCATAATCTTTCTTAAACAGGATTATTAATTTTTCAATTTAAGGAGTACACTCCCTTCGTTTCAAAATGTTTATCACTCAAAGGAAATGTGTTACTTACATATTTTAAGAAAAAAGGTATAGATAAATTTCCTATTCTATCCTTAATAATCAAACATTTTTTAACCTTTTTCGATAACATCTTAGTACACTCTTACCACTTCATTTTAAAACACACCCACCCATCTTGTGAGAAGAGAGGAGTGAGGTAAAATCAAGATGAGATAAAATCGTTCAAAATAGATAATGTCATTTGTATGATAAAAGATTTTAAAAAAAAAAACCTTAGAAGTGACAACATTTTGAATGGGAAGTAGTAGGAAGGAGTATTAGTGTCAGAGATCCACCATTCTCCTTAAGATTGATTGGGCCGAAACCCGGTTCTTTGGTCCTCTTCTTAATTTATTTTCTTTGGGCAGGGGAATTTTTTAGCATGGCCATCTTGGCTATCGAAGTAGGCCCATTTTGTTCCTGGGTTTCCTTTGAGTTTGGATATGTTTTGAAGACAAGATATTTGCTTTGAGATTTGACTTCTGCATAACGCATTCTTTATCTTTCTAAATTGTTGGCGCGAGTTTGGAAAAGAACGATGAAACCTCCCTTTCGTTTCTTCTTAATGATTTAGCTTGAAAATGAGAATCTTTCTCTGGTAGAAGTACCTTGTATTTGTGGCCGAATTTTCCTTTCTAGTTCTTTTGCTTGTGAAATTAAGTGTTTTACGATGAGATTAGACCGTTAAAGGTTCTGCTTGAAGTAAACATATGCACACCTGGTGCTTGATATTTATCTCTGGTGAGGACATATTAAATTTACCACTTTCAGAAAATGCTGCATTTTCTAAAACCTAAATAGTCTTTAAAATGTTGGGTCATCTTTTTTCCCACAACAAATTATTACATATATATTTTTGACAAGGCGTTAATTGTTTTTATCACGTTGTTCAATTTTCTTGGCAGGAGAGGAGTTTATACATCAGTATTAGCATTTGAAGTTTTCGTCTGTATGGAGGTCAGCATGGTATGATTTGGGTTTCTTTTCCAGGAATTCGGAATACTGGCGGCTGTAAAATTGGTGATTTTCATGTGTCTTTTTTGGTTTATGTTGCATTATATTTTAGGAAACTGGTAGCGAGAATAGATGCCGTGAACTGGCCAATTCATCATCTTTTCACAGCAGGATTTATTCTGAGGTAAGAGGATAATGGTAATGACAGTTCGGAGTTCTGCACGGGTTTTGATTGTCACTTGGATTTATTTTCCAATTTTTGGTTAAAATCAATGGAATCAAATGTTGTGGAATATAATGATCTTATGGAGAAGAACTTGCAGAGGAGGAAATGAGGGGTAGAGTGAAGAAGTCTCTGGATGTCAAAGCTTTACAAAATTGAGTCGTATATACAGAGATATGCTTTTCATATGGAAGCTAAAATGTAAAAAATTTCTATGAATCTGTTTAAATAGCTAACTTCCTAATTACCAATCAAAAGCTATCTAAATAACATGCTGTGCTGGCATTGTTGATGTCATTCTGCTTGCCACATTCCTTTGCACCTTCACCTTCAACACTCTTTTCTCCTGAGATTATATGGCCTAGGTGAAAGAGTTAGGAAAGTTTTCTTTTTTTTTTTTTTTTCTATTAGTGCAATATATATATTTTTTTGTCTCTGTGGGGCCTGCAACATATCTAGATTTTAGTAGGGTATTATGCAGGTGCGGAGACCTCTTGTTGTAAATTTTGGACATGACCTCATTATTTATTTTCTTCATTGTCTTGAGAAGATGGTGGTTAATTACCTTGAGTTGGTTTGGAAATATTAATATAACTGCAGGTTTCCAAGTTCAAATAATTTATTTTTCTATAATGTGGGAAATTTCTTCTGAATTCATCTTTTGTAGCACAATGCATCAGTTTTGATTCCCTAGCACCTTTGTTAATCTGGTACTATTACAATTATGTGTGTATAATATGAATTGAGCTTATGGACGTTCATCCCTTTTTTTGTTGGTTGAAGTATTGCTTTTGGAGAAATTGGAACATTTTCCATATGGTTTGTTGTTAATAGGCAAGTCATATTTTACACTTGTCAATAGCGGCTTTAAAATTTAAACTGAAGACTGGAAGGATTTGTTCATCCACAGGTTGAAGAGATTGGATGGGAGCATCTGGTTAGATTGGGAGATGGCCTTACATGTCTTAGCTTTCATGTGAAGTAAGACATTGCCCTTCAACCTGTCATATTTGTACATTTATTCTTTATGAAGTTCGAAGCTTTTTGGTTAATTTCTTAGCTGAAGCTTCTTTCTCGTGTTCTAGAGACAAGAAAGGGAGAGCTTATCTTTTGGAACTTACTTTGGATAAAGCTTATCCAGCACGTCCACCTTCTGTATCAGCCGTTAGTTTCTTACAGTTTCTTCAATGCCTTAGCCTTTAGTTTTAAGACTTAACACCTGTTCAACATAATTTTTCCCAGGATGTTCCTTATATCTTTAATATCAAATGGTCCCCAGACTCCAAACTGAAAGATGTTGTGGTGCAATTTCAGCAGGTATTATGCCATAACTTCTTTAGTTTCTTCATTTTTTTTGTGGTTACAGCTGGAAACAATTATGAACTTTTTTCAATGTGCCAAATTGTTGTTACCATTCTCAGCATCTGGAGAAGCTGCAGGACTTTTGGTCAACATTACATGACATTGACAAGAATCTTCGGGTTGCTGTACCCAAGCATCTTCAATCTTCACTATCATATCGTCAAATTGATATAGGTTTGGTTTTTAACACAAACATGTTTGATTTTGGGATGTGTATTCATCCATGTTCTTTGTTTCTGTTCTTGCTTCTCTAGGAGATGATTGTTGCATCATGTTGTCACTAAATGCCAAAGATCCAAGAGCCTTACCAGAGTTAAACTTCCCCTTCAAATCTTTGTCCTGACAGATTAGTGTTTTTCTGTGTTGTACTTCCTAGTTATTGAATTTCTAGTCCTGGCAGGTGTCGCTTTCTGGGTTCAGGTGCAGAGGTGAACCTTCTGCAGAAGAAATGGAAAATAAATTGCAAAAGATGGTATGTATTGAAGATATATCCATCTGCGCTAGCAGCAAATTCAAAGTTGCAATAACGTTTTTTTGGCAAGAATTTTCAACTTCTGCCATCTATTGACTTGTGTAAAAGCATAACAGGTTGGAATTAGTTGGTGCAAGGTTTCTGTGCTCCATTAAATTGACAATTCCTTGCTGTGTTTCCTCTTTGATTTTCTTTAAATTTCCTTAGTCCACTTAAATTGGGTGAATTTTAGGTCTGACATTGAGATTAGTGTTTGTAACTTACATTGTAATATAAATTTTTCAAGTGTAATAACATCAGAAACAGAAAGTAATTTGTTGACAACTTAACCTGTGGGGTTTTATCTGTCCCTGTCCATTTTAATTTGTTGTTGGTGGTCATAACTTAGTGTATGCTACATCTTTTCCTTTTGCCAAATGCTTTCCTAAACAGGTCTGCAGCATCGGAGAAATTCTTCCATTATGGTATTTCATTTTGTAAGTATTCCAGGACAAATATATCTTAAACTGGATTGTTGACAATTACATTGTAGCCATCAAGCTACCTGTAGATTTGAACTCACCAGATTAAGCTACTGCATAGGATTTCCAGTGCCTCGAAACATTGATAATTTATTTACTATAGAATAAACTAGGGATAAACATTCAAATCAATTTTTTATTGTTGCTACTGTTAGGTCACAGTTAAGCGTCCTCTTTTTTCTAAGCTACTACTCAACACATACGTAAGCACACAGAATCTTTTGCTTGATTGTAATCAGTATCCAAAAAGAGATTCGTGGTATTTGAAATTTTCCCATTAGCATGAGCTTTTCATGATGATTATTCATTCATGACATAAATCTTCATACTAACAGGACCAAAGACAATACATTCACTGATAATCTTGTCAATATTTTGGATATTCAACTTCCCCAACCTCCTACCAGTCAGAAGAATGACCATCAAATTGAATGTGGGGTTTGCTATGCACAATATCTTCCCATTGGTAATGCTGAATTCTGATAACCAATTTAGAATAGTTTCTATACCTATACATATCAATCAGATGATGTATTTTTTATAGATGATGAACTTGGGCTGAAGAGTGGAAGTGGGACAGATTATACTTGCGAAAATAATAATTGCAGTAGGGCCTTTCATAGTGTTTGTCTTGGAGATTGGCTCCGTTCCATTACAACAACCAGGCAGTATGTGTTATCTTCTTCTCTTGATTTAGGTTTTGTGAACCTTTTCTATTTGATAAAGTCATTGCTCTGTATTACTGTCATTCATCTGAACAACTAGAATACAATGTCAGTGATTCTCATATATGTCAACTATAGGTTGCTGCTATAATATTCACTTGTGAAAATGTGACTATAATTAATATTAGAACTTTGTTCTATTCAATCAAGTTACATAACTCTTTTTATTTCAACTTGCATCTTCTTCAAGCACTCTACTTCGTTATTATCTTCAGTAAAAAGACCAGTGCCTGGCTTATAATTTTCCTTGGCTAAATTGTTTACGTGGGGGTAATTTAATTTAAAGTTTGATGCATATCATATATAGTGAACTGCCCAGTGCTATCTTTCTTCGTGTTTTTAATTTTTAATTTATTGTTATCTTTATGAACAGCTTTATATAACTATTTGCATAGCCCTGATGTTCATCTGAGGGTTCATTGTGTTGACAGTTGAAATTATTCTAATTTGTCCCTTGTTTCCAAGATGCTAGGGACTTTGCTGATGGCAGAGGAAGTATGGCAAAGTAGAAAGCAAATTAATATAATATTTTAGTTTTATTTTTCATTTGCTGGTTTTTTAATTGGTGGCCTGTTCTGCATTGTATTTCTGTCTCAGTCTTATTTATACAAGAAATTACTAAATAGATGATTCTCCTCAGTTGCCACTAATAAGAATAGATCCTAATGTTGCAGCTCTTGGAAAATGAAGGAGTTCGGTATGTCGATAGGACAAATCAAAGACAGAATGGTTAAAATTGTGAACTATCTGAGAGGGGTTGTGTTTTGCAGAATAATTTTATCATCCTTTTTAACATCCATTTAGTTCGGGTAATAGTTTATGAAGGATCTGTTGCTTCAGAGAATTCTATTCACGTTATTTTGGGCGCTATGTCTTCCGGGGCCAATGAGAAAATAAAACAGTTGTTTACTTCAGGTTTTTTTGCACTTTATATTTGTAGTTCGAACTGTTATCTTTCTATTCTGTATATTCTTTTAACTCGACCATGCTGTGTGCTTTTGTGGCAGTTCATTCGATGTTCTATTTGGTAATTGTCCCTACTGCTCTAATCCAGTTGCAGTCAGAATTAGCAGTGCAAAATGAAGTTCTGTCTTCATGACATCCTTAATTCCTCCAGACGATTCCCTTGCTGTACTTTCCTTAAGGCCAAGAGGGTGGCTACTTAGTTTTGAAAAGATTAGCTTTTATCTTTCCTTTGGAAGAGACCTACTCTTGCACCATTTCTGAATGATGTCACAAAGCTCTACGAAAGTATACTGGTAATAAAACCCTTCTTGTACATATTAAGTTATCATTCACCTCAGCTTTGTAATTTCTGAACTCTTGTTCACTTTTATCATTAATGTCCCCAACTTCATCCAGTTAGTTCATCTGCATTTGTTGATGTTTGTCTTTATATTTTCTGTTCTATTGTCGGACTAAATATTGATGCACTTGATCCAGACGGAATAAATTGTTGATATTTTGGGAGATCCATTAATGTTAGTTCTGGGGGCATTTGGCCTTGCAACTTTTCCTCCAGCATATGCTGTTTCCATTTTCCCCTTAATATTCATTTAATATTCCAACCAGTTGTTTTTTAAGCTGAAATATATGGACTCTTTTCTCACCTCTTTCATTCTTATTTGTAAAATATTCTCATTTAATTTGATCACGAGTAAAAATATTGGTAATATATAATTTTAGACAATTTAAAATAAAAATATTGACGTCTATTATTCAAGTTGTTAAGATAGCCTGGCCATATTTGTATGCCAAAGGAAATCAAAATGGCAGGGTGAGACTTGCATTGCATTCTCTCATGTAGAGCTGTCAATTGGGGTCAGACTTTTGTGGTCGATCCGTCTTGATTCCATAATTTTGAAGGGTTGAACTTTAAAAATCTGATCTCGATAACAATAAGGGTTTTTTAGTCCAACCCTTAAGGGTTGAGGATCGATGGGGATGAGAGAGAGTCGGGCTGAACCGGTCCTTGGGGAAAGAGGTTTTTTTAAAATATATTTTTTTTTTAAAAAAAAAATTTATAATTTCTAACAAAAGTACGAACAAAAATTAAAGCAAAATAATAGCTTGGTTGCATTTTTTTTTGATCTATTTATTTTTCTTCTTTTTGAAGTCCATAGGTCAATTAATCTATTTAATTTTATTAATCTAATTCAAGTTGTTTAGAATGGGCACTTACTACACTAGAAATAAGACAAAGTAAATTACTTAGATAAAATATATTTGGGGACATGAATGAATGAAGTAATACTTGTATATTCCATTAGAATTGAATTGAATTAATATGATCACATGCTTCACGATTTTACACTTTGTTGTTCTTTTATTAGTGTGTAGAATATTAGTTAGACGCTTACTTATAAATCTGAGTTTGGAGTTTATGAAAATTTAAATAAAAAACAAAGAGGAGATTAATATTATTTTGTTCAAACAAAAATAAAAATAAAATTTATAAATAAGAATCCCTTCGGGTTGCATTTTTATTTATGAATTGGAAACAAAAATTTGTATGGTTTGTAAGTTTTGTAAAAAAAGGCCTTTGGATTGAGGGCGTGAAGTCATATTTCATTTGGAAAAAAAAAAAAAAAACTTTGATCTCAAAGATCGATCCGTTCCTGACTTTTAATCCTATTAGATTCAGATTGAATTGGAGTTTTAGTGACCCTTAATGAAAAAAGGTTGACCCATCCCAATCCTTCAAATGATCTGACCCTTTGAAATTGGGGCTGGATAGTATCCAATTGACGGCTCTACTCCCATGGTTTGTAAACGATTAAATTTCAGTGACTCTGAACATAGGTCAAAATTCCAATATATCCGAGCGGGGGTAAAATGGTAAAAACCACGAAATTATGGAGATGCTGAGGTGGAGATTTTGCTGTATGTCACTGTTGCAACTAGTCATCTTGGCTTAGGCATTAATTCCAGTCCACGCCCGTCTTCTAAGTCCTGTAGATCCAGCTGTTAAAAGGGCGGTCCGTACTTCAGACATTTGTGCACTGGGATGTAATTCATCGGGTGTATTTGGCATTCTGCATTGGAGGGAAAAAAATATTAATTTTTATTATTATTAAATATAAATCATTTTAATGTCCACGTAACTAATTATAAATTTTGATTTTTAATTAATTAAATATGTAAAAGTTTTTTTATATATATTATCCCTCTAATTATATATAATGAAATGGTGTTTATATTTTAAAAAGGATAATTACAAGAGTATCTAAAGAGAAAAAAAATTTTAATTTTTGTAAAATAATGATTGGTGATTTATATTTAGTGACGAAGGAGAATATGGTATGAAAGGTATTACTTGATATTTAAGTTACAGGTTTGACTTGTATACATTTTAAAAAAATGATTTAACTAAGTTAATTTTAACATTGTAATATCATTTTTTTTAATAAAAATTTAATTAAATTAGAAAATAGGACATTCAATTTTGAATGTAGGGAGGGAGTATTAAATCTCATCCTTTTTCATTTTTCTTTTCTTTAAAAAAAGAAAAGAAAAAAACATTGGCTCGATCTCATCTTATTTTAACTACCAATATTGGTATTATTATTGAAGGAACACATAACTGCTCTATTTGCCTAACTTTCTCATTTGATGATTTTCATCAAGTTTTTTTGGCTCCTCATATTTGTTTCTATTTTGGGATAAAATGGTAGGTTTAGGCTGCACGTGTGCATTAAATTTGATGATCGAATTTCAAACATATACATGCGAACCCAGCATGGTACATGAAAAAACGCATCAGAATTTCAATTGAAAAA
>JAOXNR010000031.1:1523204-1540961 GCA_028571225.1 Parsonsia alboflavescens
CCCCCCCCCCCCCCCCCCCCCAAAAAAAAAAAAAAAAAACCCAAAACAAAAACTACTAGGTAGATTCATAGATGGCATAAGTTACCACCTTAAAAAATAGCATCCAGTCATTTCCTCTGCAAAGAGATTTCACATCATTGATAGCAGAATTCCACCTTGAGGCTACTGATAGAGCAACGTGATGGGAGACTTCTTCCGAAACATGAAACTTTGACTCAGGAACCTTTTCTATTCTACAACCAAAACTATAACAAAAAAAAAACTGTATATGAGCTTTCTAAAAAAATTAAAACAAGAAATACTTGTATATTATTTATGAAAAAAAAAAATTTTTTTTAAATAATCATACTTTCCTCATCGAATAATAATGGCAATTCACTAAGGTTCAACAAATTCAAATGGCTACTGGATTAAGAATGCCAAACATGCAAAACCATGAGATACTCACTAGGCAAAATATTCAATGCTTGTCAATTATCTTCTGATGCAGAAGGTGGAAAATGGATGGCAGTTTAAATAATTCAAGAAAATACAATGCACTGAGGCACGGTCAAATATCACAGACCAAAACAAAGAAGCACATATACATAGACACAAAGAAAAAAATCTTACACTCTCTCAGGTAATTTGCCATTGATGAAGAGGAAAGCTGTTACTGCCAATAGAAGCTTGGAAACTGTAGTTATGATGGTTGATCCTGATGCTATGAAACTGAAGTAAATTGCAAGCAGAACAAACAACACTATGATTGTTTGCTTTTTGTCCCTCCAAAGAAGTGTGTCTGCCACTGCAGATTCAGTATCACCACTGTTGGTCAGAAAACATTTTCCACTGTTGATCAGATCACATTATGTATAGCCATGTATCATTTTAAAGCATATTGCCTCCTGGATTTTGACTGGCACATAGTGTACACTTATCTTAAGAACAATTCCATTTCGTAATAGAGTCAATAATAATATAATGAAACAGAACTCCATCACAACAGTGGAACCCACGTGTAGTATGGAAATGAATCACATAAATGAAGGAACTAGTTATGAATCTGAAATCATGTTTATTTCAGAAAATGGAACATTCTTTTTTTAGTATTGTATTTAAATCTGGAAAACCAGAAACGAAGGATATTAGCATTTAATTTTTATGGGAAGGAGTATAAGTCCTGCACATATCTGTTGTTGTCATCATTGTTGTTGTTTTCGTAATGGTGGGACCCATGTCTAGTGTAATTGTGAATCTGAAAATTTTGTTTATTTTAGGAAATAGAACATTCTTTTTCTTTTTCTGACATCCAAAAAACAGAAATGAAAAATGTAAACAATTAATTTGGATGGAAGCAGTATAAGGGATACAGCCAATCAAACTATTCTTTAGCTTCTTTTTTGAAATATCAAGAACACTAAATCTAACAGATAGAGAAGAGAAAGTAGCATGTTAGGATAAAGGAAATTAAACATTCATACCCCTTCCACCACCAAGAAATCTAGAAGCTTTTGATGGGCCATCCTTTCTAGGTCGAACTTCAGCTCTGAAGTGCGAGTATGATTCAATTGTCCGCTCAATGGCATCCTGCAAATTCAAGAATATATTTTCAAAATGATAAAAATAACTCTGGAATCAAACACATTAAATAATATGGAATGGTAACTTTTAGACTGAAAAACATGCCACACCCTTTACAACATTCATATCAATCACTGGTGAGAAACTTAAATAATGAGAACGTATGGAACATCAAAAGAACAAGTCCAGGCAAGAACCAAATATCATGCAAAGGAGCAACCACGGTAAGAGTCTCAACTGCTTCACACACATTATATCACAGACACAAATTAAGTATCTTGACTTTGACATTGTCATGTTAGCACTAACTTCATAAAAGAGTTCACAACCTGGAGTGAAACAATGGGCGTGTAGCCAAGCAATTCATTTGCTTTTGAACAATTGAATGTTCGGTTGCAAGATAGAATCCTCATTCTGGAAGGTGTAAACTGTGGGACCTTCATCCCATAAGGAGCCAGTAGCTTATATGTCCACTCTACTATGATTGCAAGTGGCATTATTACAAACACAGGAATTTTAATTCTTGGCCTGAAAACTACAGAAAATCAGAAATGAAGATGGTATACCTAAAACAAATTAAACAGAACAGTATTTAAACAACTAATCGTTCCCTCTCCCTCTCACTGAGAAACACTCCAAGACACTCATTATATCATGTCTAACACTCATGTTTGGAAAAGTCTGCATTATATATCCATGACTGCAAGAGTAAGCAAGACACCGAACAAGGAGGCTCATTCTAACTAAGTTTGGAAAAATGTACATTTCATATTCACCCTGATGAATCCAAAACCTCACTCCCCCCAATGCAATGTTAAAAAAAAAGAAAAAGATACTGATTCCATCATCTCTAAGCCCTGGAAAACATACCGTTTATATCCAAGGCCTTCAAGAATGAGTGAGACAAATTCCCAAAATTTGATAGGCTCCATATTGGTTATGAAGTATGCCTGAAAGAAAATTTCAATAACATAACGTTAATCAACGTCCATACTCCAGTTAAGATTCAGGAAATTTTTTGCAAGGGCAATAAGCAAGTACAAAAGATAATGATGCAGAGCATAGAACAAATCCAATTTAGTGGCATTTTTCTTGGCAATCTGAACCTTGGATTGCTACTTTGCAGTTTGGGTTCCACGTTTTGTAGTTTTGATGCCTACAATTGCCAACTTGCCTGCGTTGTGTATTAAGAGAATTGCTTTCTCAAAAGTTAACCTTGAAATACCTTTCCCCATTTGCCAGTGGCTATATAAACCCATTTATCACTAGCCAGCATATTATCACGCTCAATGAGATGGAAATTTTTTTTTTTTTTTTATCCCACCAATTTCAATGCTAGGTGAGACTCCTAGTACTTACTTGATTCGATTTCCCTGTGTGACCCTCAAGACTATTTCTAGTTATTGTCATCTTCCTTTCTTAGCAAGTTAGTTAAAACATTGTACATTTTGATCTCATATATACACATTTACATTAGATCAAAAAAAAATAAAAAATGTTAGTCAAAACATCCCTTAGCATCGTGTGAATTTTATCCCTTGCATTAAATAGTCAAACATAGTCAATTGCCAAAGAATTCAAAAGCCGCACAGAAGACTGGATAACAAAAGTCTAAAATAGCTGCATGTCTGCAGGAGAATACTGAGGAACCCTTATCTGAAAGGGTCTTCTATCTTTTAAATATATGGCCCATTCATCTGCCATGGCTAGTGGCTATCTCGAAAAGGGATAGTTTCAAGCATATTTCTTGATAATATAAAAATCCAAGATCCATAAATCTAATGGTACGGAGCCCAGAAGGACAACTAATTTGTGAAATAACATAGGAGAAGCAACAGAGGCAAACATTGCAGCTAATTGTAACATTTGTTAAGATATCACTAGGAAACATTTAACAAAACCAGGAAGGATAACAGGATTGGAAATCTTAATTCCAACTTCTTCTGAAAAGTTATCACCAGCATAGACAGTTATACACGACCCCAAATTGCCATTCATCTTCGTTCAAATATGGCTATATGAATACACAATCTCAAAATGTATGCTTGAGACCAAATGATCCGTTAGAACAATTAATCCCTATCAGTCACTAGAACCCATAGAATATGGTAAGTTCAAGGATAACTACAACAAAATTTAAGAATGTCAGAAGGCCAAGACACAGACAGGGTACTGAAACAACATACAATCTTCAAGCATAAAAATCACCTAGTGAACTCAAATAATCTACACAAAACTTCATATTTTCTTGGAGATTCAACAGGTACCTGGCCTGCGGCTTTCTCTGCAACAGGTCCATCTGATGCCAGTGCTCGTTCAGCACATATATGAGCATGTGCCACATTTTCAACATAAGTGAAGTCATTCAAGTTGTTGCCATCACCAATAATGCACTACAAATCAGATGGTACAAATGGAATGATACATGTCATTATCAAGCATGGAAGGTAAGAATAAAGACAAATCAAAGCAAAGAAAAAAAGAGAACAAGACAGTAGGATAGGCTGATATATATATATATATACAGGACTTGTCTTTTTTCTTTCTCATCCAAAGAAAATTTATTGACAAGCCAACAATTTTCTTATGAAAGGCATCGATATCAAAGATACCTAGCCAAGTGAAGTAGACCCCCCAAATGAGTACCCAATTAGGACTCAATGTACTAGAACTAAAATGGCACATTATGAAAGATAACCAAAAAACCACAATGGTACACCTTCCAAAGACATGCCAAAAGATACTAAAGTAGAAATACTGCACAGAATACCTTTAATTTCCCAGCCCTTGCAGCAGAAACTAAAGAAGGAACAAGCAACCTGTCACCTGGGCCAAAAATGCTGCTAGGTCTTATACAACAAGTCAGAAGGCCATTAGTTCCATTTGCCTTCATTACCAGCTTCTCCCCTTGAGCTTTAGTTGAGGAATATGAATCATTGTGCTGAAGTAGTGAGAGAAAATTAATTATCCATAAAAAATAATTTAAAAAAGTAGAAAAAATAACTCGAGGATCATTTATCAAACGAAGGAAAAGGTAAGCATTTTCACAAAAACACAAGGCAACTGAAGGTCACATTGAAGGATTCCTACATCCAAATATGCTATCACATAGAATCTTTTGCACTACAATGCCGCTCTTTGCAGCCAAGCTATAGTTTTACAGCAGCAGGTAAGAGTTAAACAAGGTGTTAGAAACATACATAATTAAAAACTCATCAATTTGATCTAACTAAAATAGGATAAAAGGGAAATGCACAGAGGATAAGGACAGCAAGAAAATTACTGTGGAAACTAGTGAAAGTGCATAAATAGAAAACAAAAAGACTAGATATATTGTTTGATCTTCCAAAATTACCTTAGAGGGAAATTAAAATCTTACCATAACAGGATATGGCAATGATTCATCACCATTAAAGATCCCATGTACCCCATCAAAAACAACGCTTGGGGAGCTTGTATATATAAGTCTCTTTACTTTTTGCTCAACGCACACATCAATCACATTCTTTGCTCCTGCAAAGTCCAGGTTAGGACATGAAAACTAGGCGCAAAGAATGAGAACAGAACTAACTCGTTTCACTGAAGAACAAAAGGAGAAGTACATGGAAAGTCTTCTATTCTTGTCATTTTCCTAGATAAGAACTTCACCTTGTACGTTAACAGAATAATGAAGCTGATGATTGTTAATGGATGAATCTGGAGCAGCCATGTGAAAAACAACCTCAGCTCCTTCAAAGGCTGCAATGAGAGTATAGGACCAAATATAATAAGTTACACAATGACTAAGTGTTGTAAGTGTTGTCATGAAACATCAAAAAAGGGTTTGGTTCTCATTTGGAAAGAACCTTGCAGAACATCTATAGAAGCCGTGAATGGAAGCATGGAGTTCATAAACTAGCCATGTTCTCGTATGCAGACAAAAATTTACACGCTTCAACCGAAAAACACTACTTATCAAGGCTTAAAATGCCGGGTTTTTTTTTTTTTAATTGAACATTAATCCAAACTACAAATAGAATAATTGTAAATGAATCTCACTTGGCAAATAAACACGAATCAACTAAAAATACATACAATTATTAAAAAATTCTATCTCCAAAGTTCCAAAATCTGGATTACTTTTGACATTAGCTTGTTAGCATCTAAACAATGACTTCAAAAAAACTTATATTAGAAAAAACAAAAGTTCGCACCTTTAACGAGTAGAGACTTATCTCGAAGATCCGCACACACGTAAGTAGCACGACCAGATTCCAATGCTTGCCCAAGACTTCCACTTTCCTCGTGCGGTTCCAGCTTGATAGATGGTGCCAAATCGGCAATACGAACACAAAACATATTATATCGGATAAGCATCTCCACCAAATGCCTGGCCGCAAATCCCCTCCCTCCGGTCACCACGCACCACCTCTGTTGATCTCCTCCATCCATGGTTTTTTTCAAGTCTAACACAGAATGTGGATTATTTCTCACAGTATAAGTGAGATTCAAATACAATTGTGTACTGTGTGTGAGAGGAAGAGGGTGTGGAGACTTCGGAGAGACTGAAGAAAAAAAAGTTGGAATACAGAAGAATCTGTTCCCTTATGAGTTATGACTTCCTAGTCAATTAATTCCTAAATATACCCAAATGAGTCGATTCAATTTCAATTTTATCTAATTTCTAAAAGTATTTCAATTCTATCCAATTGATTGCCCCACTTTCAACCTATATCCAAAAGTCAATTTAAATATTTTTGGGTAATAAAAATTATAATAGAAATGAAAAATTACTTCTTTATCCTTATACCCAAATTAAGACAAGCACATCAATGTTTCTGTTTCTTCCCATTTCGAGACCCACTCCCCACCTTCTTCACAGCCAAACAACCGAAACTCTTCACCTTCTTTCCTTTCTTTCCCTTCTTTCCCTTCTTCCACTCTCATTTTCTTCACTCCCAACCGAAGCTGCCCCTCATTCCATTTTCGCGACACGCTTAAGTGGAATCCATACTCCCGCGACAGTGTCATTCGCTGATAGATAACTTCATCGTCTTCGTCGTCGCCGCTGCCATTGCCACTAGGTTTTCTTCAAACTTAAACCTTTATTTTGTGTCAAATAGCCTATATGTTGTTTACTTCGATTTTGTATTTTGTTGCAACTGCCTCAATCGTGCATGAATTTGAAATTGTATCTTGAAATTGTTTGTTGTGTCTCGAAATTATTTGGTGGTGTCTCAAAATTGTTTGCAACTGTCTCGAATTTTTTAATTGTGTCTCGAAATTGTTTGAATCTTCTAGAAATTGTTTTGTTGTGTTTTGAAATTGTTTGTTGGTGTCTTGGAATTGTTTAAATCTGTCTCGAAATTGTTTGCAACTGTCTCGAAATTTTTTAGTTATGTCTCGAAATTATTGGATTTTATATCGAATTGTTTTTTTGTCTCAAATTGTTTGTTGTGTCTCGAAATTGTTTGTTATGTGTTTGCTGTTTTTGGAAATTGTTTGATTCTGTCTCTAAAGGGTTTGATTCTATGTCTCGAAAGGGTTTGATTGTATCTTGAAAGGTTTAGTTTGTGTCTTGAAATGTATAAATTGTGTCTTGAAATGACTTGGTGTCCAGAAATGAGTATTGTGTCTCGAATTGTTTACTTTGTGTCTTGAAATGTCTGTTGTGTGTCTTGAAAGAAATGTTATTGAAAGTTCGGGTTAATTTAGAAACCGTATCTCTTAATGTCTTGAGTGTGTCTACAAAATTATTTCTGTGTGTCTCGAAATATTTTGTGTCTGTCTCGAAATTATTTATTAACTAATTTAGAAACTAAACTGTAGAGATATGGATCCCACTCATCACCCCTTTCAATTCCGACACGATCCCGCTATGCCTACTAGGAACACGTTTTGCACACATGCCAAGTTTTTGATCATTACACAGACCATGGACATGCTACGGCGACATGGAGCTCTGGAACGCTTTGAGAGGGGCCCTTTCCGATACATGGTGAATCTTCCCGTTTATCGTAGAGGGTACTATTCCAGGGCTGCCCTTCACATCTTAAGATGAGAGGTCATTTTCGAGGGTGAACGGCCCGATGAGATGTGGTTCCTCATTGGAGGTCGGTTACACCGACTAGGCCTCCAAGAGTACGCTCTCCTAGCCGGTCTACGTTTTGGGATAGTAGACCATCATATTATTGAGAGGGGACCGAGTCAGGATGGAGTCACGGCTCGATTGATCAGGGTGAATCCGATTCCTCCACGGATAGTCTTGCAGAGGTGGTAGGCCATGGCTGTGGGATAGCTGTCGATTGATGATGCCCTCAGATTGGCACACAGCGTCATCCTAGGTCATTGGATCCTGACCCGAGAGCCGACTGCAGACATACCCTTTTACGTATGGAGGCTATTGGACGAGTTGGAGGCTGTGGAGTCATTCCCATGGGAAACGATTGGGTGGAGCCACACGATGCACTCCTATCGACAGGCCATCCAGGAGGACTCCTCGAAGAGACACCTGTATGCGAACTATTGGGTGTTGCTCATAAGTTTTCATATTATTAATTACATTTATTTATCAATAGTGTTTTTTAACTCTCTAAATAATTATTTGAAATTTTTTTATTCTTATCTTTAATTAGTGGTGGGCATACGATCATTTCTCATCCCTGCGTTCTGAGCTGTCTAAGGATACTCAGGCTTCGACTAGACATGGTTCCTTCCATGAAAGGCCACGGAGCCCGAGGTGCCTCGCCCTTTAAGTTCCCCGACTTGGGAGAGGGGTGTGGCCCCAACTACTTGACCGGGTAAGTTAATACCTTATCAATGTTCACTTTCATTTATAAATTAGTTATTATCACTAAGTCAAACTGCCAATCACAGGCCAGTGCTAGCTCCCCGTATATCGAGGCTGATCAGGCGGAGCAGCAGCAGCCATACTAGGCCGATTTCGATCACATCCCATATATTGCAGCGACATGTTGGGGTAATTATCTACCCAACTCATTTTGGGGGGTGTGTGGATAGGGATTGCCGGTTCCGCCATTCGATCAGGTAAGATTAATCTTAATTTCCAAAATTTAAGTTCATTTTGTCTAAAGATAAATACGAAGATCGTTGATATTTTACTTATATTTTATTTTAGATCCCACGTCCTGATCGGGATTCGGCTAAGCAGAGGATTGATCGAGATCGTTTGATCAGTCCGAGGAGATCCGGTAGTGAGGCCTCACGGTCAAGTCCTTCGGTAGAGGACCAGGGGAGCAGACATCCTTCTCCTATCCCCTCTCCACAAGAGAGGAGTCGACGTCAGGTATATACCTTTTCCTATTTAAATAAACCCCCTTCCCCCTTCGGAAACGAATACAGATGGATTCTAACTCGATTTTATAATTACATTCGCTTTTGGTGGCGGAGCTACCCATGCCCAGGATCGAGAGTTTGTTACATCAGTTTGGGGATCAATTACTCCAGGGGTTCACACAGATCGGGACAATGTAAGCTAGTATCTTGGAGCGACTCACCCATATCGAGCACAGGCTCAATGTGCTGGAGAGGCATGATTCCCCTTCGCAGGCTACCCCCCACCCGACATCTCCTATAGTCCCCGACGACACCACTCAGGTAAATGTAATATTGAAAACTCGTAGTAATCTTAGTTACTATTTTTTTTTTCTAAATTTCAATTTGAAAATGGTTCTTATATTTTTTACATAATAGGTCGATGCACTTGTCAGTCAGGCAGAGGATTCGGGAGTTCCACCGGCTCCAGCCCTGGCCCTGGCCCCGGCCCCGACCCCGAACCCTCCGACTCCAGCCCCGGCTCCAACTCCAGTTCCGACTCCAATCGCCACTATCTAGGTAAAATTTTGATCGGTGGATCATAAATTTTAGTCTCTATTACTTGTTCATTTTATTATTAAGTAATTCTATATGAATTCTCATATTCAGTAATTGATTTTATTAGGAGCTTGGTTGTACACGTCTTGCCATGGTCTCGTCCGCAGGTGTACGGTCACCTTATATCGACCCGACCATCACATCGAGTCGTTGAGGCAAAGGAAGAAGTCGAGGATGAAAGCGGCGAGGACGAAGATGCAGAGGGAGATTCTGCCTACCGTGGTGGACCAGTCCACTCTAGATTGGGCACGGTTGGATGACTTTTGCAGCTCCAGAAGTTCAGATAGGTAATTCACTTTCTTTTGATGATTAATTTGCATTTTTCTAACTTTTCCGGATAATTGTTCTAATTCAAATTGTTGTGATAGGTGCACGATCGGGGGGATCCTGTCATTTGTCGGGGCTGGCCTTGCGAGGGTCAAGAATATGATGGAGTACATTGAGGATGACCAAGTGGACGGGTTCATGGCTTCACTACGGAGAGCGACAACGGAGGCCCCATCAATTTACTAGACCCGATTCCGCTTCACACTCACCAGGACATACTTATATGTACGTAGTTAAAAAATTATATTGATCTATATTTCATTTACTGTACTTACAATATCGATTTTTAACTAACTCCAATGACAGAGCGTTCTCCGAGGTGCATGGGAAGAGACTAAAGCATCTGGAGTGGAACTGAGGTCCTACTTCTTCGAGGACTATGTCTCTGCCTGGGTAAGGGGAGATGTTGACACAGAAGAGGTAGCATGGTGGGACGCAGTAGAGGTATTTAACTTTATTTTGTACATAACTCTAGGTTTAAATTATGATTTATTCTATACTAATTGATTTAATATATGTATTGTGTTGTATATGGATATTGATACCCTGTTGCCACCATGAGCATTGGGTATTACTCCGGGTCGATCTTCGCGAGACTCGGATCACATTATATGATCCGAAACCATCGATTGAGGCAAAGGAGTCTCGACTTGACTTGATGGAGCCGGTCCTCTTGATGCTTCCACGATTACTCTGACAGGCCGGATTTTATGACAAGACAGGCAATTCCACGGTCGAGACGTTCACCGCAGTTTTCTTTGACCCGCTTGACAGTTCGGTGCACTCCATCCCTATTCAACCTGACACAACCAGCTGCGGTGCCTACGTGTGCTATTACATGTCACAGCTGATGAGAGGGTATCTTAAGGAGATGCCTCAATTGCCTTCTACGACCTCTATGGTGCAGTACATTAGGGATGAGATGGCCTTGGTCATGTTGAGGTTTAGCAAATAGGAGACAACTTTGTAAATTTTTTTTTTTTGTTTTATATTGTAAATAATACATTAGTGCAATATAAATTTTTTTTGTTTTTATATTATATCAATGAAAATATATATTTTTTTCTTCTTCATTTCTTCAATATTTACCCAAACTAAGTATGATAAATAAAATAGGCTCAAAACTAAGTCCCTAAAGTATGTTTTTTGGCCAAATTAGGACTCAAACTATACCCATTTTGCATTTAGGTCCCTGAAGTATATTTTTTTTTACCAAATTAGCACTCATACTATACCTGTTACATTTAGGTCCCTAAAGTATTTTTTTTTTGCCAAATTAGGACTCAAACTATATCCTTTTGCATTTAGGTCCCTAAAGTTTTTTTTTGGCTAAATTAGGACTCAAAGTATACCCTTTTGCATTTTGCTCCCTAAAGTATTTTTTTTGGCCAAATTAGGACTTAAACTATACCCCTTTTCATTTAGGTCCCTAAAGTATTTTTTTTGGCCAAATTAGGACTCAAACTATACCTTTTTTCATTTAGGCGCGTGCGGACTCCTTGTATATCGAGGCTGATCGCAAGGAGGAGCAGCAGCCATACTGGATTGATTTCGTCCGTATCCCATACATTGCAGTGACATGCTAGGGCAATTATCTGTCTAGCTCATTTTAGGTGGTGTGTAGACAAGGATCGTCGATTCGGTAGTTCGATCAGGTTAGGCTAATTACAATTTCCAGAATTTAAATTGATTTTGTATAATGCTAAATATGAAGATCATTGATACTTTACTTTTGTTTGATTTTAGATCCCACGTCATGATGGAGGTGTGGCTGAGGAGAGGATTGATCGAGATCGGTCGATCAGTCCCGACGAGGTCCGATACGATTCGACGGATGGTATGTATCTCATTGTATTTTATGCTATTGCAGTAGATTAGTCAATACTATTCTATATGATTGTATTTACTTTGTTAATTTGCTATTCAATGTTATAACTATAACATGTTTACAACCATACCCTTTTTTTCATTTTGGTCCCTAAAGTATCTTTTTTTACCAAATTAGGACTCAAACTATACCCTTTTTTGCATTTTGGTCCCTAAAGTACTTAGGGACCATATTAGGACTCAAATAATACAATTTTTTGCATTTTGATCTTTGAAGTATTTTTTTTGCAAAATTAGGACTCAAATTATATCCTTTTTGCATTTTGGTCCCTAAAGTACTTATGGATCAAATTAGGACTCAAACTATACCTTTTTTCATTTTATCCCTAAATTATGTTTTTTTGCCAAATTAGGACTCAAACTATACCCCTTTTTGCATTTTGGTCCCTAAAGTATTTTTTTTTTGCCAAAATGGCCTTAAGGGTATAGTTTGAGTCCTGATTTGGTCAATAATTCTATGTTTATAATAAGTATATATATATATATATATCTCAGTCCGTATACAAGGTAGAGTCGATTGTTACCTTGATTCAATAACAAAAATGTAATTTAAATTAAATGACAAATTCACGTTTCTTATACGCAAAAGGGTATAATTGAGAACCAAGACTCAACTTTTCATCTTTTTCTCGATTTTATAAGCAATTGTACACTATTTCTCGAAAGCCGGATCCCCATAATAATACACCGGATAACTCAACTCTCTTTCATTTTCTTTCCACACCAAACCGAGACGAGGCCCTCATTTTCATTTTCTTTCCACACCAAACCGAGAAGAGGCCCTCACTTTCATTTTCTTTCTTCCTTCCACTCTCATTTTCTTCCACTCTTCTTCACTCCCTCACTGGCGGCGGTCCTTCTTCACTCCCTCACTGACGCGGCTCTTCCTTCATTTCCCGATAGGTTTTCTTCACTTGAACCTTTATTTTGTGTGTTGTTTAACTTCGATTTTGTAGTTTGTTGAAAGAATTAATTAACTGTATTGTATTGTGCATGGGTTTTGAATATTGGGTCTCGAATTGTTGAAATTTTGTCTCGAATGGTTTAATTTGAGTGTTGATCGGTTGAATTCTGTCGGTCGTCTCGAATTTGGGTCACGGGTCTCAAATTTTTTCCTGGGTCTCAAATTTTGTTGAAATTGGCTTGCTATCTCGAAATGGCTTGTCTTAGTCTTGAAATTGTCTTGTTGTCTTGAAATGGTCTTATTGTCTCAAAAATGGATTGTTGTCTCCAAATGGCTTGTCTAGAAATTGTCTTATTGTCTCAAATGGCTTGCATTTGTTTTAAATATTCTCTCTAAGTTGTTTGTCTAGAAATTTTCTCTACTATCTCAAAATGTTTTTTTCTATCTCGAATTTATATTGTTTCTTAAAATACATGTGCTAGTGTCTCGAAATGCATGTGCTTTTGTCTCGAAATCACCGATCCAAGTATCGAAATGAGTTTGCACATTTCTTTTCTTGATGTGCTTGTTATAATTTATTTTCCTAATTTCATGATTGCAGAAGAAGAGTAAGAGATATGGTTGAGAATAGAGTTGAAAAAGATTGGGCCAATCTTCCCACTGAATTGTTGGAGTTGATTGTTTCGAAGCTCTGGATTGTTGATGCCGAAAACTTCCAGTTAGCATCTACCTCATGGAACAAAGCAAGAAAGGCCTATAAAGCTGAATATTTTACTTATCGTTATATCGAAGGACCGCTTTTGTGGGATGGTTCTGTATCTTGGTGGGCTGATATAGTATGCCTTCGAGATTAAGATATAGAGTAGAGATGTAAGATGTTATTATTAGTTCTCTTCAAAATTTGAAAAGCTTTTGTTGGAATCATAATTGTTATTCTGTTGGATTTTGGTTCCTAAAGTATTTTGCATTTTTCGTCCCTAAAGTATTTTTATTGCCAAATTCGGACTCAAACTATACCCTTTTTTACATTTTGGTCCATAAAGTTTTTTTTTGCCAAATTATGACTCAAACTATGCCCTTTTTGCATTTTGATCCCTAAAGTTTTTTTTTTGCCAAAATGGCCAAAATGGTATAGTTTGAGAAATGATTTGGCCAATAATTCTATGTTTATAATAAGTAAATATATATCAATCTGTATGCAAGGTAGAGACGATTGTGGCCTTGATTCAATGACAAAAATCCAATTTAAATTAAATGATAAATTCACGTTTCTTAAAATAATAACATTTACATGTCATGAACCGTGTCAACATTGATATTGCCAGGATAAAAATCCACACCCTCCATAGAGAAATTGACATGAACGTTAACAAAATTTGTCCCGAAAGATTGTTATGTGGAATTCGGATTAGATATGGGCACCTCATGATTTAAGTCAGGCATTGTTGGATCATTTTCTTCGGGATGTTGGGCTTCCGTGTTGTGAGCATTTGGACAGGTGATACGATTATGTCCTTTTCTCTTGCATAGGGAGCATGTTTTCCTTTGACGGTATTGTTTGTTCCGAGAGATAAAGCGAACCTCTTGTGGTCTTCCTACAAACCTTCTACTAGTAGGAAGATTGACAACCATATCATCTATACCTGCAATTGAATTCAAAGGCGAACACAAAGGCACAAGCTGTATCGAAGGTGCATATGCTATCCTCAGCTTTTCCGTGTCAAATGAATAACCACGATATAGAGTGTAATAATGAGCCCCAGTTTCCCTATAAAAAAGAATTAAGGTAAATGAGTTGTGGAAATATCTAATTACATACTTATAGAATAATAATAATAATAAAAAAGAATCGAAGAATTGGGTCTCTCGTGGACCACACTTGGTTTCGAATCTCGAATGGAAAACACTTGAGTCTTGAATGGATGACATGGATCTCGAATGGAAGAATTGTGTCTTGAATGGACCACACTTGGTCTCCAATCTGGAATGGGCCATACTTGGGTCTCAAATGGAAGGGATGGGCCTCGAATGGAGGGCATGGATCTCGAATGGACCACAATTGGTCCCGAATCTCGAATGGACAACTCTAGGGTCTCGAATCTCAAATGGACAATTCTAGGGTCTCAAATCTAGATTCTTTTGTGTCGAATCTCGATTCTCATTTCTATAATGGGCCCTTTTCTCTCAAATGGACAACTAATGTCTCCAATGGACCTTATAATCAGATAAGTCAGGAAATAGACCAAAAATTTACCTGGCAACAGCAGTGGCATGTTTGCAAGGCATCTCTTCCACTTCCCATCTCCTACATCCACAGGTCTTCTGGAGGATATCCACCAGAACATTTGGATCCTTTGGAGGATTTCCTACGACATATTCCTCTCTGTCCCGAATGGATGTAGTCCGTAGCCTTTCAAGGTCGACTTTCAGAACTTCTTCCTCAATTTTCTTTCCATCGCTCGATTGGTGATAATATTTGGCATTGTAGCTATTACTTCCCTACGTTTGTTGAACCAAGCCTGACACAAACTCCTAAAACACTCAGGTGTAGATGTAATGGCAATTTCTGAGCTTGCTTGATCACGTGGTTGAAGGATTCCACGATATTGCTCCTCATTTGGTTGTAACAATTATTTAGAAAATATGCCCGTGGCCAACCCAAGCATCTTACCTCGACATTCAACCAACGATGAACTCCAGGGTGCATCTCTTTAAAGTCTTTAAAATAGAGGTCACATGTCTGCTTGTCATAGGCATATGCCGCATTTTTAAAACAAAGTGCATCCTGAGGATTTGTGCACTTTGTCTTTAGGTTTTCCTTCAGATGTTGATAGTAGAAGGTATGTGGAATCTCGGGATATACTGTCGTCACTGCACGCAGTATGCCTTTGTGTCGATTAGATACAATAACCAAATTATCCCGCAATCCATATGCAGTCCTGAATCTTCTCAAGAAACACTCTCATGAAACGTTGTCCTCCTCCTTTCCAAACCCAAAAGCAAGGGGAAAAGTTTGCCCATTTCCATCCGCACAGACAGCTGCATAAATTTTTCCCTCACACATACCTTTCAAATATGTTGCATCTATGGCAATTACGGGCCTCATGTACTTGAAACCCACAATCAAAGGACCAAGTGCACAGAATGAGCTCAAAAACTGTTTATATTGCATACGTATACTGGTCACCATCCCCGGTATTACACGCTTTAACATGTGAAGGTATGAAGGTAGCTGTCTGTATGAGTTTTCTAGAGTTCCATAGGCTATGTCTTTAGTATGCTGTAAGGATCGCCAGGCTTTGGTACATCCGAACTTCACACCATAATTCTCTCGCATGTCTTGAATCACATTTTTGGGGGTTTGATTTGCATTGGCGAGTTTACTAGTATACATACTACCAATCGTTGTTGAACTTACACTCCTATTTTAGCTTTGCTATACAGTTTGGATATAGGTGTGAGTCAAGACAAACTCGTGAATAACCCAAATTTGGCATCCCGTACTACAATTTGCACATATCATGAAAGTACAATCTTTTTGGTTCTTACATCGTACCTGAAATCTTCCCCAATCTGAATTTACCACGTGTTATGGAAATCGGTTATTAAGTGAATATTCACCGACTGCTGCTACCAGTTCTTCCTTCCAGATCTTGAAATCTCCTCACTTCAACGGAAATCTCTACAATCCCACCTTCCTTCCTTCCTTCCTCCTCCAAGATAAACAACACAGAACGAACAAACTCAGGCTTCCAAACACCAAAGAAAAAAAATAACAAAGAAACGAACCGAACAATGTACCTTCGAACACCCCCTACCTTTGTCTTCTTGATTTTGGAAAACAAAAATCAACAACCGAACATAATAAAAAGCTGGTTGTTTTCTTTCTCTCCTATAAGGGAATGATTCTTTGAGCAATTTTCTTAGCTATTGTTCAAAACTTCTGATCAAATGAATGATGTTAGTTGTAGTTTTTTCAATTCATTTTACAGGTAGTTGGGTTTGGTGGGGTGTATGGAATGTTGAGGGGTAAGATAGTAAATGCATGTTAAAGGAGAATAAATGTTATGTTATGTTTTTTTTTTTAAATGAAAAGTTAAAATGAGTATAAAATGGAAAATTAATTTTAGATATAAGTAATTGTGAAATATCGTGAAGATTTATGTAAATAAGAAATTACTGTTTCAAAGGATTTGCAGATGTAGTTGCTTTTTCTTTTTTTAATATTCTAAGTGTGCACAACTTGGTCTTTGGACCAAAAGCCAGCGAAGTATAGGCAAGTTAATGGAATAAAATTGATGCTACCCAATTTGACATAAACTTACATTTAATTCAAGAATTCAAGAGGTCAAGTTCATGTTGACTTAAGAATTCAATTGAGGAAAAGAAAGAAAAGAGATAATAAACTCTCCTTTCTCTACAACAAATGTTATATTTAGTGGTCATTGTTTAATGAAAATTATGTAATTGTCTCGATTTTAAATTATCACTTTAATGACATTTAATTAATTGTCATTAATTCTTATAGTTTAATGCCAATCGTAAGAAATAGTCGTGAAAGACTCTTTACCTAATACAAGTAACATTCCATTGATAATTTCTTATTTTGGTTGAAAGAAAGAGAAAAAAACAAAAACCGTAGTGGACGATATTTCTCTGTGAAGGGAAAGCGAGGAACTCCTCTGTTATATACATTCTATCGATTCAACCCATAATTCTTCCTCCTCCCAAAGTCGTTCTCTTAGTTCCTCAATGTAATTCAACCTGCAATTGTAGCTCTTCTCAATTTAGAAAATTCCATCGATAATAGGGTCTTTTTTCTATTCCCGCGAGAAGGTATATGCTTGTTCGCCGGGTCTGAGAATTTTTGAGATTTTAGCTCTGGAAAGATCAATTCTTAGCCTACTACTGTTTCGAATCTGACACTTGTTCATTGTTTTCCAACTTTTGCCCAGGTATTCCACCAAAATTTTGTCATTTATCTTTTCAAAGCACCAAGGGGTTCTAAATAAATAAATAAATAAATATATATATATATATATATTTATATTTATACAGATTTGGTAAGGCACGTTTCGGAGCGTGAGCTGATGCGCACTCCAGCCATTACTGTAACGGAAGGGTTGGATCCCGTTTGTTTGACTGCATGAGCGCTGGAGCAACCTTCCGTTACTGTAATGGATGGAGTGCGCCTTAGCAAATCC
>JAOXNR010000031.1:1541061-1554807 GCA_028571225.1 Parsonsia alboflavescens
TGTGTGTTCTGATTTCCCTTCAATCTCAAGCAAGTTCTCTCAGCTTTCTCTTCTTTCTCAGTCTAAAATTCCAACAAAAATCCTAGATATCCGATCCTTGCTTAAAGATTTACAAAATCTAATCAACTTCATCATTTAATCGGCAGCGAAATTTCTTTGGAATTCCACAACAATAGGTCTGCATCATCAAACAAACAATCATGCCGGGAATTTCAACATCATTTCTTTTCCCGCCCTTCATCCTCCCCCATCTCCTCTTCTTTGTCTTCAGTTTTTCGACCAGCACAGTCTACTCATCGGATACCAATCGCTTCTTCTACCTTCCGATTGCAGCGCCGCTGCCGATGGCCATCTCTGCCCCAGGACAACGACATATCAAGATTCTTGCCCGGTCAAGTGTTTCACGACCGATCCCGTCTGTGGCAAGGATGGCGTCTGCGCACACCACTGCAAGTGTCTATATATAAAATAAATGGAATTTGAAATTAAAAGAAAAAATAAAAATCAACTTGTCAATATAAATGCGGGAAAATTGTTGGTTATAGTCCCTAAAATCCTTGGACTAGAATTTCTAATGTCGCACACCTAATAGGTAGAACCTTTAGATCCTTTACATACCTGAAAGGTTCTCTTTGGGTTGATATGTTCGGTTCTCTTTCCCAGCGTCAAAAGGATGTGTCTTTCGTGGAGAACTTGTTTCGAGATACGTTGAATTTCTTCTGGGGATTTTGAAAGTGTATCTAGCCAAGTATTGTTTTGAAATGCTTGTCAATGGATGATTTTCCTGATTACATTTGTCATGGATCCAACACCACCTGAGGCAAATCAAGGACAATTGATTTTGATACAAGATGCTAGTTCTGCTGTCAACAATGCTGGATCTCTCTTCATTGGAATAGGTTCTTACAGAATGAATAATGCAAGAATTGTTGAGGCAAGAAACTTCCCTTTACATGTTTTCTCGGAAAACGTTACTGCAATCAAAGCAGAGGTCAGAAAAACCTACCGCCAACTACTTCTGGATTTATCATCTTTAACTTTCCAAGGATTAATATACTGAGATTGTTAGATTCAACCTTTGAAAATTTAGAAGGAATCTCCTTGAATTTCCCAAATCACCCAATTCTGACAATTCATCAGGAATTGGTGCTTCGGGATTTGCTCAAATCATCAATTCTGAAAGAGTTGCAGAATGAACACAAAGAACAGAAAGATCCTTAGAATTTCTAATGTCGCACACCTAGCAGATAGAACCTTTAGATCTTTTATGTGCCTGAAAGGTTCTCTTTGGGTTGATATTTTAGGCCTTATTGATATCAAAGAAGAAATGAAGGACATTCGAGCTGTGGTCAAAAGGATCCTTTATCAGCACACACATGACATAGATACCTGTGGAACAACTGAAATGAATCTGAATCTTAAAGTTCCTTTACAGACAAACTTGCAAACATTGGATGAACTGGTGGTTGTTAATAAATTTTCCCTGTTCTTGTACTTCTGCAACCTGCAAAAGAAACACTCAAGGAAGGAAGACAAAGAACGAGTATGACTGGAAGATTTGTTTTTTAAGTTCACCCAACTAGGGTTACATCTCCATGCATAGGCACTCTGCAAAAGTTCACAAGGTGGAAAAGTTTGGGATGCAAAAATGTTATTCTTTTAAAATCGGAGTACAAAGGAGTATGAACTCTCTCTGAAAAATCAAACCCATATTTTTCCACTCCTTTCTCACTTTTCCTGCCTCTTTCTCTATCTATCTTAGCAGAATGCTTTCTCTCATTTGTCACTATCTACGAAAAAGCTTCTTTGTCTTAAAAACCAAAGTGAAAAAAGAAAAAGAGTGGGCCAGCTCGACCTCGACCTTGAGCTTTGCCTGCTTAACCTTGAGCTCTGTCTCCTCGAACTTGACCTTGAGCTTTGCCAGAGTATATTTGGCTTTACCCACCAACAATCTCCCACTTGAAGATAAATATACCTAATGTACCAAGCAACTTTGCAGCAATCTTCTTTACTTGTGCCTCTACTGTACTCCTCATCAATTAACATGGAATAACACCAATGGTGGTAGTATAGAAAACATGTTTTTCTCTATCTACTGCCTTGGCCAACATGTCAGCCGAATTCTTAGAGTCATCAATCTTTTGTACCTTCAACTCATTATCCTTCAATGCTGACCTAATGAAGTGATAACGCTTCTTGATATGTCTTGTCCTTAGTGATAAGCTGCGTTCTTAGCTAAGTGCACTGCACTTTGACTATCACTCCACAATGTACTAATTGGCTACTTTCAATGTAGCTCCTCCATGTACTCTTGTAACACATGATTTCCTTGGAGGCTTCTGTGATCGCCACATACTCAGCTTCTATCGTCGATAGCACGACCACCTTCTACAGTTGAAATACCTAACTCACTACTATTCCTGCCACTGTAAAGATGTATCCAGTGGTACTCTTACCACTATCTTGATGACCTGAGTGATCTGCATCCATATAGCCTTGTAAGTCCACAGACGAATTACCATAACAAAAAGAGTAGTTTGATGTGCCTACTAGGTATCTCAATATCCATTTCACTACATTACAATGCTCTGTGCCTGGGTTCTACAAATATCGACTCACTACTCCTACTACTTGTGCAATGTCTGGTCTTGTGCTCACCATCGCATACATCAAACTTCCCACTGCTGATAGGTATGGAATCGTTGCCATCTCATCCTTCAGAGCTTGAGTACTCGGGCACATGTCCTTGGAAAGTTTGAAATGACTCGCTAGAGGAGTCACTACTAGTTTTGCCTTATCCATGTTGAATCTCTTCAACACCTTGTGCACATAGTCTTCTTGGGACAGCCATAGCTTCTTATTTTTTCTGTCCCTGATGATTTTCATGCCTAGGATATTCTTGGCGTCTCCCAGGTCTTTCATAGCAAACTGTGATGCCAACATCTTCTTCATTTCAGCAAATCTCTTCATATTTGAACTAGCCACCATCGTTGTACTTGCGAAGATAAACACAATGATCAGACTCACAGTGTGCAAATCCTTTTTCTTCCATGAAGCCATCTAACTTTAAGTACCATAGTCGCAGAGCTTGTTTCAAATCATATAAGCTTTTCTTCAAGTGGCATACCATGTGCTCCTTACCATGTATAATTCTTCATCTAAGTCAAAATGTAAAAACGCTGTTTCTACGTCTAACTGCTCGAGATGAAGGTCTTCCATTGCAACAATGCTCAGCAAGACTCTTATCGATGTCATCTTCACCGCTGGTGAAAAATTTTTAGAGTAGTCAATCCCTTTCTTCTGAGAAAAACCTTTGACTACAAGTCTAGCCTTATGTCTGATACTCCCGTCAGCTTCATTTTTGATCCTGTACATCCACTTGTTTAATAAGGCCCTTTTTCCTGTAGGTAACTTGGTCGGCTCCAAGGTCTTGTTCTGAATTAACAAGCTCATCTCGACTTTCATAGCACCCTCCCACTGCAAATGAGATGTATCCTTCTTTGCCTCATCATATGTCTCCGGTTCTCCCGAATCTATATACAAGACATGACTCAGAACAATATTTGATGATGGATCAAAAATTTCCTTCTGTTTTCTCACATGGGTAGAACTCCTCAAGACAGGTTCTTCAGAGTTGCTAGTTTGCTCTGAGTCATTTTGTTCCTCTTGAACTGCCTCCTCACTAGTAATAGGTTTATCTTGACCCTCTTCTTCAGATGCACTCTGATTCACTAGAGCCATCTTCACAGCACCATATCTAACTTAACATATTTTGATTCTTTAGCTTTTCATGCTCTGTCTGACAATCCTTGTACATCTTATCTTCATGGAATACCACATTCCGACTGCGAATGACTTTGTTATTCTCATAATCCCAAAGTCTATAACCATACTTATTACCACCATGTCCGATAAAGACACATTTTTGGGACTTAGCATCAAGCTTCTTCCTGTCTTCCCTATTAATCAAAGCATATGCAATACAACCAAAGACCTTTAGATAGGAATAATTGACCCCTTTTCCAGACCATCTCTCTTATAGTATTTCTCCATCCAACGCACTAGTTGGGCTTCTGTTGATAAGATAAACAGCTGCATCAACTGCTACAGCCCATAGGTGCAGTGGGAGACCTGCATGGAGTCTCATGCATCTTGCACGTTCCAGAATGGTCCTGTTCATTCTCTCAACAACACCATTCTCCTGAGGAGTTCTCGGAACAGTCTTCAACCCATGTATGCCTTACTGACTCAAGTATTCTGCAAATTCCTTGCTTATGTATTCACTACCATTGTTTGACTTCAGACATTTAACTTGACAGCCTGTTTTCTTTTCTACCATGGCCTTCCACATTTTAAACATACCAAAAACTTTTGATTTTTCTTTGAGAGCATAGACCCAAGTCTTTTTGGTTGCATCATCAATGAATGTGACAAAATATCTCTTACCACCATAAGAGAGCTCCTGAGCTAGTCCCCATACATCAGTGTGAACCAACTCTAGCTTTTGACTTTTATTCTGTCGACCATTCAACTTAAAACTGATTGTCTTTTGTTTTCCATAGATGTAGCTCTCACAGAAATCTAGCTCAACCTTTTGCAAGCCTGGAAGCAACTTTTTTGAGTGTAACTGCTTTACACCCTTTTCACCAAGATGTCCTAACCAACAATTCCAAAGAGTAGGCATATTTCTTGTAGCCACTGTAGCTGCCACCATATGACTGGTATTGTCTCCCTGAAGAAGGTAAAGTGTACCTGTAAGCTTTGCCTTTGCTACTACTCTTACTCCTAAGGTTATCTTCCACTCTCCGCATCCAAAGGTTGTTACCAGACCTTCTTGGTCAAGTTTACTGGTTGAGATGAGGTTTTTCTTCAGTTTTGGTATGTGTCTAGTTTCACGCAAGGCTAGACGTCCTCCACTTGAGAAGTTCACAATCACAGTCCCTTTTCTGACAATCGGACATGTGTGTCCGTTTCCCACGACCACTTGTCCAAAATCTCCACTGACATAATCAGCAAATTGTTCTCTCTGCGAGGTGCAATGGAAAGAAGCACCAGAGTCAATAAACCACTTGTCTTACGTTGAGTCAATTCCTGCAGAAAAACACAAGATTTCTAGAAGGGGTTCATCACTAACCACATTTGCTCCTTGATTCTCATCTTGCACCTTCTTCCCGTAGGCTTCACATTGAAACCTATGGTGTCTGATTATGTGGCAATACCAACACTCATCTTTTACACCCGACCTCTTTCCTCTTGACTGTGATCTTCCACGCCCACTGGATTTTCCTCTACTCTTGCTTCATCCATGATTCTCCACAGCTAGTGCTGTAAAAGATGTAGATGCTGAAGAATTTTCTCCACCTGAGGCTTTCCTTCATGCCTTTTCATCCATGATGCAACTTACAAAATCATCCAAGGTCAAGTTATCCTTCGTGGTGCTTGAAATACCCTGCACTGTAGTGTTGCAGCTTTCTGGAAGGGGACACAAAAATAGTGAAGCCTGAAGCCTTTTATCTAACTTTATGCCTGCAGATTCCAACTGATTCGTGATCTATGTAAAGTTGTTAATATGCTCTACTACAGAACCCCTCTCAGATAGCTTCATATTAACCAACTTCTTCAACAAGAAGACCTGATTTGATGTAAATGGCTTCTCATAAATATTCGTAAAAACATCCATGGCTTCCTTTGTAGTCTTCGCTTTTGCTATGTTTTAACCTGTCTTTTTCATTAATCCGAATTGCACCTAATGCCTTTCGATCAAGGACTTTCCATTCAGATTCTACTTTCGGATCCTCTTCTGCCATCTCAAGTTTCCAACCTTCATGTGGTAGATAAAGATCTTTCTGATAGAGATAATCCTTGATTTGAAGTTTCCACCATCCAAAATCCTACCCATCGAACCCATCGATATTGATTTTATCATCTGCCATACCGTTTGCTTTCAATCGAGCTTTGCCGAAACCCTCGATGTTCTCGATTAGCCAACCCTAGGCTCTAATACCAGTTGTTTATAAACTTTCCCTATTCTTGTACTTCTGCAACCTACAAAAGAAACACCCAAGGAAGGAAGAAAAAGAAAGAGTATGACAGAAAGATTTATTTTCGAAGTTCATCCACCTGGGGCTACGTCTCCGTATAGAGGCACTCTGCAAAATTTCACTAGGTGGAAAAGTTTGGGGTACAAGAATGATCTTCTCTCAAGATTGGAGTACGAAGGAGTGAGAACTCTCTCTCTCAAAAATCAAACCTAGATTTTTCCTCTCCTTTCTCACACTACACTTGTCCCACCTCTCTCTCAATCTGTCTCAGCAGAATGCTTTCTCTCACTTGTCACTATCTACAGAGAAGCTTCTTTGTCTTAAAAACAAAACAAAAGTGAAAAGACAAAGGAGTGGGCCAGCTCGACCTCGACCTCCAGCTCTGCCAACTCGACCTTCAGCTCTGTCTACTCGACCTCGACCTTGAGCTCTACTAGAGTATATTTGGCTTCACCCGCCAACAGTTGTAGGTTTCGAGAACAAGGCAAAGGACATTCAAGATCAGCTTACAAGAGGATCAAAAAAACTTAACATTATCTCGATCGTTGGCACGCCTGGATTGGGCAAGACTACTTTGGCCAAGAAAGTTTATAATGATCCAGCAATTAAGCGCCATTTTACCAAATGCGCATGGTGTACGGTTTCTCAATCATATGACACTAAAATGTTATTGCATGATATTTTAAATGATGTAGCTGTGATGAATGATAGTTTCTCTGAAATGGAAGAAGAAGATTTAGTTGACAGGCTTCAAAAATGTTTGAAAGGGCAAAGGTGCCTTAATAGTTTTGGATGACATTTGGGATGTTGGAGCTTGGAATTCACTGAAATTGTCATTCCCAAATGATAACAAGTATAGCCGGATTTTGTTCACAAGTCGAATTCATGATGTTGTTTTGAGAGCTAAGTCGGACAGCTTTCTCTACCCTAAAAGTCCACTCTCTGATCAGGAAAGCTGGGAGCTCTTAAATAGGCTATCTCGCGATAAAGATGTCCGCACAGGACAGTTTGTTAAGGTTGGGGAACAAATAGCAAAAGATTGCAACGGGTTACCTCTGGCGGTTGTCTTAGTTGCAGGGCTCCTGAAGGAAAAACTTGAGAATCTGGATTGGTCGAAACAAATTGGAGAAAGTGTAGATTCAAGAATTTCTAGAGAAGGTTGTGCCCATACACTGGAACTAAGTTACTAACAACTACCAGAACTTTTAAAGGTCTGCTTTCTTTATTTTGGATTATTTCCGGAAGACAGTGATTAAAGTCCAGAAGTTCAGTAAACTATGGGTTTCAGAAGGATTCATAGCAAAGCAGGGAATGAAAAATGTTGAGATTGTGGCCAGAGAATATGTGATGGAGCGTGTTGGAAGCAGTATGGTCACTGTTAGCAATACAAGTTCTAGGGGTGAGATTAAGGCCTGTTGCATTCATTATCTGCCGAGGGAAGTTTGCTTGGCAAAGAGTGAAAAAGAAAATCTTTTCAAGTCTTCACGTGGGAATGATGTTTCTCGTTGTAGAATGTGTATCCATTTTCAACATGAGTATAGTTCTTTTCCTGTACAGAACTCCTCTCCATTCTCTACTCATGTCATTTACTTTTAGTTCAGCGCAATTTGGTATAGACTTTGGCTCCCTTTTCAAGGCAAGATTTCTTCAGGTACTGGATTTTGAAGATGTTAAATTTCTTGGAGATTTCCTGAAGAACTAACTACATTGTTTCCGTTTGAGATACCTGGCAATCTGGTGCCAACTCGTTAGGTTCACCAGCAAATAAATCGGGTTTGAGCTTAAGAACTCATTTAGTAAATGAGTCGAGTTTAACCTTTCATAAGCCCTGCTTATAAGCTCGTGAACCAACTCGATAATGTTTATTATATACTTAATATAATGTATGGCCTTAATAATTAATTTATATACAATTATATAGGAATATATATTTATTACTTTCTCCATCCAAAATTGAATATTCATGTTTCCATTTTGAGTTGTCAAAAAATAAATATCTTATTTTCTAAATAAGTAAAATTTTTCTTAAGAAATTGATATTATCAACTAATTTTCTCATAAGTTGTATATGTCAAAATGGAATATTCAATTTTGGACATGGGAGTATTATTTTATTTTTTAAAAATATTATCAACTTTAGTTGATTTATATAAAAAATATATACACAAATTCATCCTTTTGTCTTTCGAAATTATCACTATTTTTTTTTTCATTTTTTTCAATTTTGTTGAAGATTACAATTATCTATATTTTATTTATAGCTAATGAATAACTTATGAGTTGATGATATTAGTATATTTTTATAAATGTAAAAAATATATGTAAAAAATGGATGAAATTATAAATTTTAATAAAAATATAAATTATTTGAAAATTAAATGAGTCACTTATTGAGATCGAGCAGCTCTCTCTCAAGCTCATAGTAAACCAAGCTCAAGCCAAGAAAATAAACTCATTTTCTTATCAAATCATAGTTGAGACAAACCAAATATAGTCGAGTCGAGTCGAACCGAGCCGAGCCAGTGATCAGCTCAAGCTCAACTTGGCACGAATCCACCCCTACTTTTCAATATTCCAGGGTTAAGCATTCACAATGTTTTGTCTTAAAATTTACTTAATATATCCCTAATTATAAATCATTTATAACCATTTTGTCAATATTAAAATAAAGTTATTTTTTTCAAAATATCCCATGAAAAAAAACACTAAAAATGAAATAGAAAAATATTTTATCAAGAGGAGATAAAGTGTAAGGATAATATTGAAAAAAATAAACAAAATATCTATTAAACTATCAATAATAAATATAAAAAATTCAAATAACTTAAAAATAGAGACAAAAGAGTATTTCTTTAAGGAAAAAAATATATTAATAGTTTTAAATTTAGTTGTATTTTAGGTTTAACAAGAATGAATTACTTCCTTCATCCGAAATTAAATGTTTCAATTTGATTTGTATGCATTTTAATAAAAAAAAAAAGTTTAACTTAACTTATTAACACATTACATCATCAATTTTCTTAATACGCATTTTAAGAAAAAAAATTTTAACTTAATTTATTAACACATTACATTATCAATTTTCTTAATAAATTTTTTACTAATTTAATAAATGATACATTCAATTCTAAACAATTCAAAATGCAATATGATACATTCATTTTCAATGGAGGGGAGTATAAATTAAATGTTGTATACTTTGGAATTTTTCTTTATCTTTTTTCCTTTTTCTTTTAATTCACAAAAGCTCTGATGGACAAAACACCAGTAGAATTTTTTGTTCGAACAAGAAGCCAGCACAAATGATGCATCTTTTTTCGAATACCTCAACCCCTAAAGTTGAGCCCTCCAGAAAAACAGTACAATTTGGGACAATAACACTGATATACACATATATAATATAGCAACTGTAAGATACAATCCCAAACCCTAATATTCTCTACAATCTTCAAGTACATATTGGTTGAAGATAATAGGTAAAAGAACAAAAACAAGAGTGACAAAATAGGATCAGAAAATGAACCAGTTCCTGTCTAGTTTCCAACTCAAAACAATGCCAACTTCCGATTCATTGAAAGAAACCTACCCTGCAATTAAATATCAGAAAATATGGTATCATCCTCGAGCAAATTATTATCAGTATATAAAAAGAAGCAATCATCTGTTTGTTTACATACAAAAAGCAAGGCAAACTGATTTTAGTTCACACTGCTAATTGTTCCTGCAGCATTTCCTTCCCCTGTAAGCATGTGGTCTGGATCCTGGACAACGGAAAGATATAGATACTGGTAAGAGGAACTAAAGCAAAGACAGGACAGACAAGTTGGACTGTGGGACTTACCTCCATTCCCCACTTGATATAATCTGGAGATTCACAGGCCTTGTACTCATCAACAAGACTCTCAATTATATCTCTGGATTCATCGAACTCTGATAGATCATTGTCCTGCCCATGTTTCAGCAACATATAAAGTTATGTGAAAAACTTCACAAAGAATCACGTAACTGTTTACAACACAATGCAGAAATACAGATTTCATACGGAAGGAAGAATTCAAAACCACATTTTTTATGCTCAAAACTGAAATGCAAGAGATTAAGTTTTATGAATATTAATTCCAGATGAACAGGAAGATGGAGGGAGGACTACACTACTTTATACAGCTGGAGAAAATTTTTTAACTCAGAAATTGAAAATTCCTCTCACTTCAAAAGACACAAAATGCTTCGCACATTATAGAACAAACAATTGGTTCATCATATAGTGCTCCCTCCATCCAAAATTAAATGCTCACATTTTTATTTGAAATATCCACTTTCCTAAACCAACCATATTTCTCATCTAAAATTCCATGGGAGTCCACTTTCATAAATGGCCTTCTACCCACATGGCATGTTCTTTATCATGCTAACATCAAGAATTATTACAGCCATAAGCCTATAACTAGCTACAGGGATCACAGTTCAATACTTTGATAATTCTACTCGGGATAAATCCTTCATCAAAATGGAAATAACAAAAAAAAAAATCCTATTTTGAAACTTTCAAACAGCTTTCAGAATCAGATTACATCCTAAAGTAAACACTATTTTAACCAACTTAAATAATCATAAGGAACTCTATAGTGCTGAAAAACAACAAGAAATCCAATCACTTTAGCATATCCAAAAGATATGCAGCATATAGAATCTCCATATTCTCCACATGACACTAGATAGAGATTCATTAACATTTAGTCCATTCATAATGAGATTGCAAACCTAGTGTCATAGGCAATGTTATGTCATTAATCTTGGTCTGAGTATCTTATAGGTTGCTACCAAAATGGTATAGATGGGCACCAGCAAAATATGAATTACAACGTCAAAATGGGTTTGAAGTTGCAAATAATAACTTCATTTAGACCAGCAAACTACTATCTTAAGATGAGAGGACATTGACATCATAGCAGTTGGTACAATTCTAGTAGGAATTTGGTCAGGAGTCTTGCAACCAATCAAAGCTCAAGGGTTATTAAGTGCACTTCCAAGAAAGTCTGAAAAATAAATACCTGAAGCCTAAGGAAAATATTATTACAAACAAATAGGAGAAAAGCAACAGGAAGCATCTTAAGGACAACTTCCATTGTTAGTCAATCTTTGATTTCATGCTGAGTTTCAATTATATTTGCAAAGCAGGATCATGGAAATTTGTTTGCAGAAGATTTTCAAGTAGGATATTTTTCAACTGACCAAACCGAATGTGCTGCAAAATTAATTTCTTTGGTTAGGATAGCAATAGAAATAGCCATACAGTTGCAACCAGTAAATTTGAAACTATCATGAACAAAACTGAGCTTTAACCAAGGATAGTAACTTACAGCAAACATTGGATGATTCCTGTAGTTGTCCAGAAATGCTTGCCTCTTCCTCAGCTTGTCATACTGGCTCAAACACTTGGAGAATAAATGGCGGATGCCAGTATGACTAGCTAGCATTAAACCACTCACCTAAGAGTCCAGACAGTAGTTAGTTGGTCCATACACTTTTATCTCAATTTTTAGAGGAATATCTTTTAGCAACTTCATATACCTAATAGGAGTACAGTTGAAAAAATTTCCATGTTGAAAGTAATATTTTAGAGTAGATGAGCTCAATCATTTAAACATCCTACAAAAATCATTAGAATCTTACTCTGTGAGCAGTCTGAATGTAAGGAGACTTTCTCGATAGAGCAACCTATCACCAAAATAAATAACAAAAGAAAGTAGTTACTAAATTTAATCTAACAAACGGGAACAAAAGAATCAAATCTATACTTAATATTTAATAAGTCAAGCAAGCATGCCTGGATGCTTGCAGGGCCCCACTCAATAAAATTAACAAGCTTTCTTTCACGTATCCTCTGCAGGCTTTCATGAACCTAAAATTTGAAAATTCAGAAGTATTAAAATGCAGTTGAAATTAAGCAGAACTGCATCACAAGAATAGACCAGGATTTTAGGAATATAAGATCATTGAATCTTATCCAAGGATATTATTCAAGTGCAAAAAAAGAAAAAGATGAAAATCAAACCAAGTGATTTGTCAGGATGCTGAAAAGTTAACTTATGCAGTTAAGAAGAAACTTTGAGAAAACATTTGAGTTTTAGCAGTGTAAATGATAATCCTGAGGCATTTTGCAGCTATGATGAAATTGACTTTGAAATACAAATGCAGAAGTGTTCTTGAGTGATTTCTTTTAGCACTGGTCATTCAAGAATCACAGTTCAACAATTTATTATAACTACCTGAGTTGGATCAACTTCTCCTTGAATAATGTTTAGTATAGAGATGTATTTTGCCCGACTAGCCTCTTTAGTCCGAGCACAAGAAGAAACCATAATGTTCTTTGTCTGCATAACACAAGATTACCAGTAAATATTCAAATTCTCCTAGAGAAACAGCTAATAAATATTTCTCTTCTTACTTGAAGAAGTCTTCTCATCACATCTAACACAGTTGTTTTCCGAATCACATTGGCCTGCAAAAAGAAATTATGGGCATTCAGTGCTAATTCTTATTCCTTTCTTGCACCTTTTATTCTGCAAAACTACTAAAGACATTTTACAGACTAAACAACATGATAGTTGAAGACTCTATCGGAATGTAAGTTCCAAACAGGTAATAAACTCACTTGGAATTCAGAAAAAAGGAATCATGAAAACTTGAAATTTGTTATTCCTTCTATTCCATTTCCAAAATTTTCTGGACCCACTATGCCAAAAGTAAGAGAAACTTCATTGATTGCTTCCCTTTCAGCCTAGGAAATTTAAGTTCATGGGTTGTTGCTACTTCACCATTGAAAAAGGGAAAAAGAATCCACCTCCAAGTTCATTTTAATCGTGTCTTTCTGTCAGTGTTTGCTTCATACACAACTGTATCTTCCCTATTCTCCTTTCTAACTATTCCGGTACAACATTATCACCCACCACTGTTACCACCAGCTGCCCTCTCCCTCTCTTCTTCTTAGAATCTGCCTCCCCTACTCCAGCCACTGCCACCACTGTGCAAGTCTGATGACCACAGCCATAACTGGCAACTCTTGCTTGGGCTGAAACCACAAGCCACCAAAATTAATTGCATTCAGAACTGACTACCTTCAACTCCTACTGTGCTCTCCTGGCTTAGAACCTTGACTATCCAAGCCCCCTCCACTGCACAACCGCCATCCCTCAGCTTCATCTTACCTCCTCATTTCCACTTAGTGTCTTCTCTTCTGCCACTTGCTTACTGCCTCTCCATCCTCTGCCCTCTCTCTTCTCTCCTTTCACAATTGCTTCTCAAATATTCCCATCCCCTAACCATCATAACTATATCCTCAGTTCTTAGTTTCCCATTTCCACAATTCCTAATAATTTTTCTTCTTCTTTCGTTAACAAAATTTCCCATTCATATAAAATAGAAAGAGAAAGAGAAGAGGGGAGGGGGGGTGCTAAATCCAGTATGACAAAATCCTTGTCAGAATGATTCACCAAAAATACTTTGCAAGGAAGCTCTCAGTTTGCAATCCAAGTGCCACAGTTTTTTCAGTAACAAAAGAACTTTATTCTTTAAGAAATACGAAAACCAGAAGACTACAAACCATTTTTAGTAACAAATTTCTTAGGCATATTACCAATAAGTTTTTTCCACAGATTCTGCTTCAAGAAGAAAAACTATTCTACACACCTAGCTAACATTCTTC
>JAOXNR010000031.1:1554907-1571803 GCA_028571225.1 Parsonsia alboflavescens
ATTATTATATATCTTAGAATGAAAAATTATGCACATCATTTAAGTTAAATGAGTTGACAAAAGCTTTATCTATCATTTAAGTCATGGGTTCAATTCTTGTTGCTTATACATAACTTTTGTTTAATTTTAAAATTGGGTCAGGTCGGGTCTTGCGGGGTAGGGCGGGTTTAGGTCAAATTATCCCACGTGGTCAATGTGAGGACCGGTCTAACAGGTCAGGTCGGGCTTTGTGGGAACAGGGCAAGTCAGGTCGCGAGCCTAGATTAGCAGACCCATGGCAGGTCACAGGTCAGGTCTCCCTCTAGAGTAGGCAGGTCAGGTCTGGGTTTAAAAAAACCTGCCCTGACCTGCCACATTGCCATCCCCAACTCCACGGCGTTCAGAATGTTTGATGAAGAGGATGGGAGCTATTTGAAACACCGAATTGTTGCTGGGTACGATTCTCAATGCGACTGAAATGAGCTCGGATCCGGCTGAAATTTGACTAGGTGACCCGGAACGGCCCAACAAACCAAAGCCACTACTATGTTGTGATGCAAGGCATTTTTTGGCCATCCGGAGTCGTTTTGATAGTGTTTTGGGCAATTTTCTGTTTTCAGTGGCATTGTCATAATTTTATAGTTATTAGTGATAGTTTCGTAATTTACTGTTTTTCTAGGGGATTTTTTGCAATTTCTTTACTTTACCTTTCCGATTAGGGTTAGGTTTTGCTTTGCCTTTAAATTTCGTTTTCGGCTGATTGGTTTTCAAACAGTTTTGATGAATTAAAGTTGCCTCTTTTCGGCTTTACGATTTTCGACTACTTCAAAAAGTTTATTTTCGCTTGATTTTAATTTTCGTATTCTATCTACTTGTTTTGAAGTTTGATTAGAAGGAAAATTGTATTAGGTTTTATTTTTGTTTCTTGTTTTGCAAGTTTCTGAACAAGAACGAATCTTCAGATTCTGTTTCCGACTGCGTCAGTTGGTATCAGAACCCAGTTCCGTCTCCGTCCAGATCAGTTAGTTCCGCAAGCCATGACAGGAGGTAATCTCAAACAGAACATTGCTATGTTAATCGTAGCAATGCAACAGGATCAGGAAGAGTCGAGGCGTGACAGGGAAGAGTTGCGAAGGGAGATGCAGCTAGAGAGGGAGAGCCGTGAATGCCAGATACGGGATTTGACACAAATGGTGCAGCGGCTGGAGCCAGGCTGACAACCAGAACAGGCCGAAGTTGACGGATTGCGTGAAGGGGTGGACGAAGATGTTGAAGACGAACCCGAGCGGCCGTCGCGTGAACAGCCTAGAGTTCGGCCAAGGGGAATGAGGGGCGGCTACCAACCGCCAAAAGACAATGAACGAGAACCATTCGTTCCCCGTTGGGATCTAGGGTTTACGATGGAGGTTCCGGATTTTTCAAGAGGGTTGTCGCCTGAAGAATTCTTAGATTGGATGAGCTCCGTGGAAGAACTTTTTTCGTTGAAGGTGGTTCCGACGGAAAAGAAAGTATCTTTAGTGGCGATGAGGTTCAAGGACAGGGCTGCCGCATGGTGGCAATCTTTCAGATATCAGAGATACCTAGATAGCCTTCTAGTTTTGGACGATTGGGGGGAATTCAAGTGGGAGATGCGCAAGGAGTTTCTGCCCTTCAATTACCGGCAGACTATGTCCCAGAATCTTCAGAGCCTGACGCAGGGTTCTCGGTGCATCGAAGAATACACGCTTGGGTTTTACCAGATGGTGGCGAGGAATCAATTGCGCGAAACTCAGGAATAGCTCATGGCTCGATATCTCCATGGGCTGCGACCTACTATTCAGGATACTTTACCGGTCCATACCTTTGACACTATCACGGATGCGCAGACAAAGGCACAAGTTGTGGAGAAGAGTCTAGCGAGGGCCAGCGGCAGAAGTGTTGGATTTGGGAGAGGTTTTCCTCCTCTCCGTGTTTCTCCGGTAGGTAGCTCTTTGACAACACGAGTGGGTAGCTCTTCAACCCAAAATCAGTTCGGAAGAGGTAGCGTACAAGGGTCAGGTAATGCTCCGAATAAGTCTTCCACCAGTAATAAAGCTAATATGAAGTGCCACAGATGTCAGCAGCCAGGGCACTATGCGAATGAGTGTCCGAGGATAAGGTTGCAGTTACTAATTCAGGAGGGCACTGAAGAAGAGTCTGAAGAGTATGTTGGTGATGATGTGTTTGAAGAGGAGGAGACGTGCTATGTCGCACCTGAGGATATCAGGGGAGATAGTTTGGTTTTGAAGAGGATTTGTTTAGCGCCCAAAGCTGATGAAGATTGGAAACGGAGAAACATCTTCACAACCCAGTGCACAATTAAAGGGAAGGTATGCCGTGTGATTATTGATACAGGAAGCTGTGAGAATGTAATCGCACAAACGGCAGTGCAGAAGTTTCAGTTGAAGACAGAACCTCATCCAGTGACATACCGGTTGGGGTGGTTAAATAATGATACCGAGGTCAGGGTTTCAGAGCGGTACCGGGTGGAATTCTCGTTTGGGCCTCAGTATTCTAGCGCTATCTACTATGATGTCATCCCGATGGATGCCTCACATTTGCTACTCGGCAGGCCTTGGCAATACGACAATCATGTGACGTATGATGGATTCTTGCACTGTTATACTATTAACCGAGGGCCAAAGAAAGTGGTACTGCAGCCTATCTGAAAAGAATGGTTGATAGTAAGAAGACAATTATCTGCTTGCCACGAAAGGAATTCGAAGAAGAGGTAATTGAGTCCAAATTTTCTTTTGCTTTAGTTTCGACTGACTTGTTGACATCAGACAGTAGTGGGGCAGAGTTGGAGATTCCAGAACAAGTTCAAGAGTTGTTGATTGAATTTGCAGACTTGTTGTCGGAAGATTTACCAGCTGGTTTGCCTCCATTAAGAGATATCCAGCATCAGATAGATCTAATGGAGGGTTCTATCCTCCCGAACAAAGAGCATTACCGAATGTCCCCACAGCAACATGAGGAGCTGAAGCGACAAGTTACGGAGTTACTTGATAGAGGATTTATCTGGGAGAGCATCAGTCCCTGTGCAGTGCCTGCTTTGTTGGTACCAAAAAAGGATGGCACATGGAGGATGTGCATGGACAGTCGTGCCATCAATCGTATTATGATCAAGTATCGGTTTCCGATTCCACGATTAGATGACATGTTGGACCAGCTTAGTGATGCGACTATCTTTTCAAAGATAGCCTTGAAAAGTGGTTACCATCAACTCCGAATCAAACCTGGAGATGAGTGGAAGATGGCTTTCAAGACGAAGGATGGGCTCTTCGAGTGGCTAGTCATGCCTTTCGGTCTCTCGAATGCGCCAGCACATTCATGAGGGTCATGAATCAAGTACTGCATCCTTTCCTCAATGATTTTGTGGTAGTTTACTTTGATGATATACTTGTGTATAGTCGGGGGAGGGAAGAACATCTGCAGCACCTACGGCTAGTTTTAGCTACCTTGCGAGATCACAATTTGTTTGCCAATCTAAAGAAATGCAGTTGGATGGTCGACAAGATTGTATTTTTAAGGTATGTGGTTTTAGCAAGTGGAATTCAGCTGGATAATGCTAAGATTCGGAGGATCCGTAACTGGCCAGCACCAAAGAGTGCAACAGAGGTTCGGTCTTTTCATGGATTAACAAGTTTCAATCGGAGGTTTATCAGGGATTTCAGTCTGTTGATGGCACCCCTGACTGTTCTGTACAACGCCAAGGTGTTTGAATGGATAGACGCGGCTCAAGAGGCATTTGATGTGATAAGGAAAAGCTAACGAGTGCCACAGTACTTGCCCTACTGAATTTTGATAAAGTATTCGAAGTAGATTGTGATGCTTCGAAGGTGGGCATAGGAACGGTTCTGAGCCAGGAGGGATGGCCAGTAGCCTATTTCGGAGAGAATCTTGGAGGGTCGAAGTTGAACTATTCAACTTATGATGTCGAGTTCTATGCCATAGTCCGAGCTCTTCAACATTGGTGGCATTATTTGATACAACGGGATTTTGTGTAATATTCTGACCACCAGGCTTTGAAGTTTCTTCATTGACAGCATCGACTTAGTGATAGACATGCCAAGTGGGTGTCAGTGCTTCAGGAGTTCACATTCATCTTGAAACACAAGTCAGGCATCGCGAATAAGGTGGCTGACGCATTGAGTAGACGACGGTCGTTGCTTAACATGATGCGGGTTGTCACCTTGGGTTTTGAGGGATTGAAAGAGCTACTATGGGATGATGCAGATTTCGGTCCTATTGTGAAGGCCGTAGAGCAGCAGGAACGGTTTGACTATGTACTTCATGATGGCTATCTTTTCCGAGGTAACTGTTTATGTATTCTTGATACATCGTTGAGATTATTGATTGTTCAGGAATTGCACTCGTAAGGGCACTTCGGCAAAGACAAGACAGCCGGTTTGATCAAGGAGAAATTTTACTGGCCAGGAATTGACAAGAGTGCCCAAGATTAAGTTAAGCGATGTCAAGTTTGTCAAGTGTCGAAGGGAGGGGGTACTAATCAGGGTCTTAATACGCCTCTACCCATTCCGGAAGAGCCATGGACGAATGTGTTAATGGATTTCTTATTGGGATTGCCGAGAACGCAGAAGGGGTTTGACAGCATCATGGTCGTGGTGGATAAGTTCAGCAAGATGGCTATCTTCATTACTTCCAAGAATTCCATGGATGCGAGCAAGATTGCCGACTTGTACTTTGGAGATATGGTGCAGAGATTCGGATTGCTGCTGAGTATCATGTCTGATGGAGATACGAAGTTCATGAGCCATTTCTGGCGGGAGGTTTGGAAGCGCATGGAGACTAATTTGAAGTTTAGCAATCCATACCATCCACAGACAGATGGCCAGACGGAAGTGGTAAATCGCATCTTGGGGAACATGTTGAGGGCGCAGGTTAAATCTTTTGGGACTTGGGATTCTGTACTTGCAAAGATTGAGTTTGAATTCAACTGCTCCGAGAACAAGTCCACCAAGTTTTCCCCTTTTCAGATTGTTTTGGGGCGAAATCCGAGGGGTCCTCTTGACCTTGCTATTCCTGATCATGGTTTGGCTCCAAGGAAGGTGTAGGATCATCTGGTTGATCTACAGTCCATTCATGCAACTCTCAAGGCAAACTTGGAGGAAACTTATGCTTAGTACAAGTTGCACGAGGATTAGACTAGGCGAGATGTCCAGTTTGAGGTAGATGATCTGGTTTGGGTCTCTCTGTCCAGAGAACGATATCCTGTTGGCGAATATCACAAGCTCAAGGACCGAAAGGTTGGACCATGCCAAATCTTGGAGAAACTTGGCGTCAATGCTTACCAAGTCGAGTTACCGGACGAGTTTAGCATCTCCAATGTTTTTAATGTGCAGCATCTCACGGCTTTCCATGGAGATAATCTGAGCCTGAGGACAAGCTCCATTCAGGAGAGGGAGCCTAACACAGAGCTAGTTGCTGATCAAGGTGTTTCAGATGCGGGGCAAGTTTCGGTTCCACAATCAGCTCCACGGCGTTCAGAACATTTGAAGAAGAAGACAAGAGCTGTTTGAAACACCAAATTGTTGCCGAGCACGATTCTCGAGGCAACTGAAACGAGCTCAGATCAAGCTGAAATCTGACTGGGTGACTCGGAACGGCCCAACAAACCAAAGTCACTGCTATGCCATGATGCAAGGCATTTTTTGGCCATCCGGAGTCGTTTCGATGGTGTTTTGGGCAATTTTCTATTTTCAGTGGCATTGTCATAATTTTATAGTTTTTAGTGATAGTTTCGTAATTTACTATTTTTCTAGGGGTTTTTTTGCAATTTCTTTACTTTTCCTTTCCGATTAGGGTTAGGTTTTGTTTTGCCTTTAAATTTCATTTTCGGCTGATTGTTTTTCAGACAGTTTTGATGAATTAAAGTTGCCTCTTTTCGACTACTTCAAAAATTTGTTTTCGCTTGATTTTAATTTTCGCCTTCTAACTACTTGGGTTAAAGTTTGATTAGAAGGAAAATTAGATCAGGTGTTATTTTCGTTTCTTGTTTTGCAAGTTTCTGAACAAGAACGAATCTTCAGATTCTGTTTCCGACTGCATCAGTCACACTCTTCTTTCTCATGTTGGGGCTTCTTTAAATTTATGGGTTGAATCTTTTTATACTGCAGCTTTCTTAGTTAATCGTTACCCAATTATGTGCTGAATTTTGTCACTCGTTTTCAAATTCTTTTCTTTAGTCCTCCATATTACTCTATTGTAAAGCCATTTGGGTGTCTTTTATTTCTCAATCTACAACCCTATCGTCCTCATAAACTTGACTCTACCTCTGCTCCATGTGTCTTCCTTAGTTATAGTCCTTCACACAAATGTTATTGATGTTTACAAATTGATATCTGCAAAGTTTGTGGTAGCAGGAGTGTTCATTTTTCTTGAGTATGTTTTTCCATTTCAATCACAACCTAACTCTTCATCTAATGTTCCGTCGGCTGATTCTCGTACTGGTGTTCAATTTCAAGCTCATATTCCTCCATTGGTTGTATCTTCACCACCCTTCACCTCTCATTCCCATATCTCGTATCTAGTATAGATTCTGCCACTACAAGTCCAGTTTTAGATTCTCTCACCCTCCACTCGCTTTCTATAGTTTTTCCTACTTCTTCTCCCCCTTTACATTCTCTGGTCACAAGATCTAAAGTTGGTATAAGGAAACCTAATCCTAAGTATGCTCTTATAAGCTGTCAAGGACTCTCATTGGCATTCTACCATATCTGATGAATTTAATGCTTTACTCACCAATGATTTTTGGACCTTAGTTCCTCGTATTCCTGATATGAACATTGTTGGTTGAAAATAGGTTTCTCGAGTCAAATAGAAATCTGATGGTATTTAGATCTTTACAAGACTCGTTTAGTTGCTAATGGTTATAATTAGAAGCTTGGTATTGATTTTTCTAAGACCTTCAATCCCATTATTCATCCTGCTACCATTTGGCTTGTTTTGATAATTGCTGTATTACTCAATTAGCAACTTTGTCAACTTGATATTAAGAGTTCTTTCTTACAAGAAACTCTGTCAGAGTGTGTTCATATGTCCCATCCTGATGGTTTCATTCACTCAAAATTTCTAACTCATTATGTAAACTCTGGAAAAACTTTCCATGGTCTTAGTAGGTTTAGTAGCTCTCTCTTAGCTTATGATTTTTGAAATAGTAGATCAGATAGTTTTTTATTTGTGTAGTTCTTCTTGTATATATCTACTTCTTTATGTTGATGACATTATTCTCATAGGTGCTGATAATGACTTACTTCAATCTTTCATCTCTCATCTAAAGTGTCTCTTTCCCTTGTTTGACATAGGTCCACTAAACTATTTCTCAGGTATTTATGTATCTCATACATCTAGTGGTTTGCATTTAGACCAGTCTAGATTTGACTAAATATCGTAGTTTTGTGGGTGTTTTGTAGTACTTAACTATTACTAGACCTGACATTACTTTTGTTGTTAACTCGATGTGTCAATTTATGAATGTTACTCGCCCTATTCATCTTTATCTTGTTAAATGTATTTTTTTGATATTTTATTGATACTTGATATTCCACTTTGGGTTTGCTATTTTTCTTGGTAGTACTCTTATTTCTTGGAGTTCTCATTAGCAATATATTGTTTCTCGATCTAGTACAAAAGTCAATTATACTGCTCTTGTAGGCTTTGTAGATGAATTGGTTTGGATTCAAAATGTGTTAAAGAATTTGGGTATATTTCTTCGTGAATCACCTTTGATGTTTTGTGACAATATTAGTATCATTTACTTATGTGTAAATCCTGTTTTCGACTCTCGGCGAAACATCTAGCTATTGATTTTCATTTTGCAAGGGAACAAATTGCTTCTAGCCTTCTGCATGTTTGGTATATTTTTAATGATCAACAACTTACTACAATTCTCACAAAAGATCTTTCAACTCATCGATATTTATTATAACTTATTTTATATTTTATTTATTATTATATTAATTTATTATTAATATCTTTGTTTAATATAATGAGAAGGCTTGAAATGACGCTACGTGACATTTCATGTTCTTCATTATATATGGTATAGATTTTAGTTATTTATAGTCTTACAGAAGGTTATTATTGTAAATTACAATTTTACTATATATAAATAGAATGAACCCCTTTGGGGTCAAGGGAGTTTTCCTAAAATTTGTACAGATAAACTAAATCAGGTATTTATATTTATATCAATTTAATATAATAAATAATGGTAAAATTATTGAATATTACTTTCTTTATTAAAAATTAAAGAGTACATTTGACTTTAATAAAAATTACTCCCTCCATCCAGAATTGAACGCCCACATTTCAATATCGTTTCTATTACTTCATTTATCTCATGAATTTCCCCATTAAAGTTTGTATATTGATGGGTATCTTGTAGTCTAAATTTGTGTAATTTATCATATAATTTATGACTAATATAATTTCTATTAGCTCCAGTATCTATTAGAATATTTATAGAAGTAAATTCAAATCCATTAAAATATTCTCCCTTTATCTTATAAGTTTTTAAACTATCTTCTTTTGATTCTACGACATAGTATACAAAGAAAAATCGATTTTACCAAAAGGAACACCTTTATTGCAATATCAAGTTAGGTTTAAAAAACTTGAGAATGAGATAGAAAGAATAAAACATAGATTAGAGGAATGTTTCTCAAAAAACCCACTTCAATTTTGGGAAAAGAATAAGGTAGAAGCCAAGTTAGAATTGAAAGATAAAGAAAAACTCATTAGGGTAACACTCATGAGATATAGTTCAGAAAATCATGAAGAATTTAAAACTCATATACAAGAACTCATTAATCAAAAATTGATTAGAGCCAGTAAATCACCACATAACTCATCAGCTTTTACGGTTAGAAACCATGCAGAAATAGTAAAAAATAAAGTTAGAATGATGATTAACTATAAAAAGCTAAATGATAATACTATATTTGATGGATACTTCTTACTACATAAAGAAAGTCTAATAAATTGGTCAAAGAATAAAAAGATATTCTCTAAATTTGATTGTAAGAGTGGATTTTGGCAGATAAAAATGCATAAGGATAGTATCCTTTACATTGCTTTCTCTACTCCTCAGAGACATTATTAATGGTTAGTTATGCCATTTGGATTAAAGAATACAGCTCAGATATTTCAAAGAAAAATGGATAATATATTTAAAAATTACAATTTCTTTGTTTATGTTGACGATGTTTTAGTTTTATTTGATGATTTAGATTCTCATTTAAAACATCTTGATACATTTGTCAATTTATGTTTAGAAAATGGATTAGTCTTGTCACAAAAGAAGGCAAAGATTCTTCAAAATGAGATAGAGTTTTTAGGAATGCAAGTAGATGGAACTAGTATAAAGCCACAGAGTCATATCCTTGAAAAAAATATTAACCTTTTCAAATAGATTAAAAGATAAAAGACAAGTACAGAGTTTTCTTAGAATGTTAAATTATGCTTCTAATTTTATTCAAAATTTAGCATGTATAAGAAAACCTTTACAGGAAATACTCAAGAAAGATAAAATATTTGAATTTAATAGATATTTAGAAGACAGGGTAAAAGAGATAAAAGCAAAGTGTAAATATTTGCAAAAATTACAGTTACCAAAAGATAGTGATAATTTAATATTGGAAACAGATGCTTGTGAACATGGATGGAGCGGAGTATTAAAAATAGATTCTCCATAGGAATAAGTATGTAGATATTGTTTTGGAACGTTTTCAAATATACAGACTAGATATCATATAAATGAAAAAGAACTCTTAGCTGTAGTCAAAAGTTGTCAAAAACTTTGTTATTTTTTACTGCTTAAGAGATTCAAATTAAGAACTAATAATACACATGTTAAAGCCTTTATTCAGAATAATTTACCTCCTAAACCTCAATATAAAAGATATATTAGATGACAGATGTTATTATTTGAATATTCATTTGATATTGAAATTATTAAATCAGACAAGAATGTTTTAACAGATTTTCTAATCCGAAATGACAGAGCTCATGAAAAAGATCATCGATATGATTAATGAAATGGATGCTCAAATTTAGTCGATAAATCATAATATTACTGTGATTAATGAGATTTCCCATTATCATAGTGCTGAAGAGATTGAAAACCTACTTAAGGCAGAATGTTTCATGATAATGGTTAAGATAAGTAACTATCCAGTTGCCAAAAATAGGGATGGCAAAATGACCTGACTCGATAAATACCCGAACTGAATTGACCCATTTGGGGTGGGTATTACCTGACCTGTTTTAAAATAGGAACAAGTATGGATTTTAAGGGGAAGACCCGTGCACAGGTTAGGTCGGGCCTGGGGTTGGCCAATATATATATATATATATATTAATTATAATAACTGATAACCCTAATTTGCTCTCTGTTTCTTGCGCCTCTGTGCTCCGCTTCCTCTCTTTTGCTATGTAGCCTTTTCTTCTTCCTCTCTGCTCTGCTTCTTCTTCTTCCTCTCTAGCCCGCCAAGTCTTCTTCTTCCTCAGCTCTGCATCCCATCTTCCCTTTCCCCAACCGCTGCTGCCTTCTTTCTCTCCATGCCAGATCAACCTACAGCCTCTCTCAAGCCGCCACTACTACAGGTTGCTACTGAGCCTCTGCATATTTTATTTTTTATTTTTATTATGTTAAGAAAGATTTGTTAAAATTGTACGAATTTAATTTTGTTAAAATTTCTTGAATGTAATTTGTTAGTATACTGTAATGTTGTTTTGGATTGGACTATTACGATATTTTGTTAAAATTCCATTGAGGAAGATTTTAGATTTTGAATGTAATTTGTTAGTATACTGGTAGGTTAATTTAATAGGTTTTGGAATCTGTTTAATCTTTTGAATTTCATCTGTGTTGTTTTGAATAATCATCTGTGACAAGTAGTAAGGGTCAAAACGGGGTAGGTCGGGCCTAATAGGAATAGAACAGGGCAGGTCACGGGCTTGTATTGAAAAACCCGTGACAGGTCGCGGGGCAGGGCAGGTCTAGGTTTTCAAAAACCTGCCCTGACCTACCCTATTGCCATCCCTAGCCAAAAAAGATAGAATCAGAAAAAGTTGAGATTCTGGTCACTGGAAAATGTTCAACCCCGATAAACAAAGATAAAGGTAAATCAGAAGATATTTCTTTACGTCCACAAAGGACAAATGTCCCTTTTGATATTTCATCACCTGGCAGACACAGTGAGATTATGAGAGAATTATACTCTCTTAAAAATACAGAAAATTGCTGTTTAGATTTTTTGGGGATTTATCATATAATAAATTTTTTAGAAGATTTTGACCCAAATAAAATTCGATATTGGTATAATTTTGAAGTTATCAATTCTATATTTATGACTTCACCTAACTTCCCAAAGATCAGTGCCCTACCATTCTGGGTTAAAGAGAGAGTTAAAGATTGTTACATGCTTAACCCGACGATATCACTCCAAGATGTCTTAAGTTATTCGAAAATGAATGTCTCATTTTCTAAATTATTTAAATTTTTGTTAAGAAGTTGAAATGGTTAGGTTTAAAATCAACCACATCAATTAATTTTCTTAAAATTTATACAAGTTAAAATGAGACATTCAATTATGGATGAACGGACTATTAATTTATCCTTGCCTTAAATTAAGGAGTTTGTTTATAAAACTTTACATTAAAAATTATTCTTTTTTAAGAAATAAGATATTCAATTCGAACAAATTAAAATAGACATAGAGACTTTAAATTTTTTACGGCTGGATTTAAATTATATTTTCTAATAAATTGACATTTTACTTTGATTTCTATAAATTACATTAATATATATATTTTGCTTTTTTAAATTTTTCTTCAAAAACACAGCTCGGCCCGACCCGACCCGACCCAGTTATCGTTCAACTGGGGTACTTTCTGACATGGAATTGCTGACGTGTAAAATTCCTATAGGTTGGACCACGTCGCCGGAGCTTCTCTGTTTCTTAAACTTCCAGATGGTTCTCTAACAACTACTGGAACTGGAATTGCATTTTTTTTTTTTTTTGTGAAATCTTTTCTGGGAAAGGAAAATTTACATTGATTCATCATACCCAATTAACAATGCGCGGATTCCCATTGTTTTCCTTGTTATTTTTTAGCTTAGCGTTGCTTGCAAGTGTTAATGCTTTGTATGGACCATCTTCGCCTGTTCTTCAGTTAAATCCCTCCAATTTCAAATCTAAGGTATGCTTATTTCTCAATTTTATCGTAAAATTCAATGACGTGATTACCCTTTCGCCAGCTTTATTATTATTATTATTTTTAAATGTGGGAATTTCTCTTCTTGGGTTTGCAGGTTCTTAATTCAAATGGGGTTGTATTAGTTGAATTTTTTGCACCTTGGTGTGGGCATTGTAAAGCTCTTACACCCACGTGGGAAAAGGCGGCTACAGTTTTGAGAGGGGTTGCTATTGTAGCAGCACTTGATGCCGATGCTCACCAGTCTCTTGCTCAGGTTAGGTTTGTTGTACCACAATTTTTTTTTACGGTATAATCACAAATTTATTGGCATTAATGGGTTTTTAGCATGCCGAATGCAAAATTATCTAACCATTTGATTTTGGATAATTTCTTTTTCGATATTGCAAAATGTGTGAGAAGCTTTTGGATAATTATTAGATGAAGAATGGTTTTGAGTAAGAAATGCATTTGACCATCTTAACCTAATAAGAAAAGAGGGAGAATTAGTCAACTAAGCAAAAGTATCTTATATGTGAGCTTAGAAGTACTCCAGAGGGATTTTTTTTTTTTCATTGTAAAGAAAGCTGTTGTGAGTGCTAATATGTCAGATAGGGTTTCTCTATGAAGTTGTGAAACCCTACTGATGTAATGACAATGTTGGTGATTATGATGAAACAAGCTCGAAATATTCATATACCTCTCCTTCTTAATGTGCTTCATGCTGTCATTTGAGTGTTGTGAAGTTAAAAAGAATATTACTATAATACTAGCACTTGTTCTTAGTTTACATCTCCCTTGATTGATCTGCAATCTTGTAAAATACCACAGAGTATAAGGTGCCTTGCTGTTTGGCTGACTTTCGTTTCACAAATTGCATGAGACCTTAAGGAGAAAAGAATACAAAATAAAAAGGAAGAATGAACACTTAATTCAAGAATCAATGTTGGTTACATCACTTTGGACTTGGTCATTGCAAAATTCATTCAGACAGGATAATACAGATCTTGATTCTAATGAGAGGATTTCATTTGGAATCGCAAAATATCTATGGATGGATTGAGTTGGAGAAATGAAAATGATATTTTCTGTTAATGTGAGGATTCCAAGAGGTAACTATGGAAGATACCAAGGAATGGAGATTTGAAAATATTATTTTCAGAATAAACTAAACTTATCCAGGTCAAACAAGTCTAATATTTCATCAATGAGAGCAAGTCTTTGAATTTCCATGTTGGACTTCTGTTCGTGTCCTTTAATCTTTTCGATTCTTTAGGAGATCTTAAATTGTTATGTTTTTATTAAAAAGTCTTACTACGTTCCTTTTCAAGATGTTTTCTTATGCCTTAGAAAAACTTATCTGCAGTTTTTTACATCCTTCTTACTCATAAACAGTGTGGATGATTTATTGAAATTGCTTCAGGGACTAATGTTGTCGTGGTTTCATATTTTGAAATGTTTTTACAACCATGAAATGTCACATATTTTTAATGTGAGGATCTTTTCTAAATTATTGTTCTTGAACGTTTCACCTTGAATTTGATATGCAGGAATATGGCATCAGAGGATTTCCAACTATTAAGGTTTTTGTACCTGGAAAACCTCCTGTGGACTACCAAGGAGCCAGGGATGTTAAACCAATTGCTGAATTTTCACTGCAGCAGGTGATTACTGTTTCTTTGTTTTGAAAATGTGTTTGTGCATTTTGAATTTCATACTGTCCTCTTTGTATGCTATGGAGACTTCTCTACCTAGAAGGAAGAATCTCGACCTGATTGTGGTCCAGTAGTGTTTTTCTTCTTTCTTGCATTCTCCTCCTTTTATAAAGATTATAGCTTGTCTATGATATCCATGTCTATTTATTTAGCTGAATGGATGAGAGTTATACAGCTGCTAGGTTTGCTTTTTGTTAAAATCCATGTATGATCACAGGATTCACGAAATTTAATTCTTTAATCACATTCACATGCATAAGATTGTTTTGTTTCTTCACAAGCTGTCTTCTGTTTTCAAATTGGAAATGTATATACATTAAGAAGGAAATACAAGGTGGTTAAGATGTACCTTGTGAATGCAGATTAAGGCCCTCTTAAAGGAGCGCCTAAATGGAAAAGCTTCTGGAGGATCAAGTGAGAAGTCTGAACCTAGCTCATCTGTTGAACTGAACTCGAGTAACTTCGACGATTCGGTGCTAAAAAGCAAAGACTTATGGATTGTTGAATTCTTTGCACCATGGTAAGATTGCTTCTAAAGAATTTAATTGTTTTAGCTTATAATAGTATGTGAGTATTTAAACAAAATGAAACATATTGTCATCATTAACTACCAAATAACTATATGTGTTACCTATGCTTACAATTTAGCCTGACTTTTCTTCTGCCTTCTTCTAGCAGTTGCAGATTTATTTTAAGATCCCTGGGGCAATTCTTCATAAAATATATAATACTTCATTTATTGCAAATTTCTGTTCTAACTACGAACACTTTTAACTTAAGTGTTGCTACTTTTTGTTTGATTTTTCAAAGGAGCAGTTCTTGTGCTATAACTCTCCAAAGTAAATTCTTAGCCTTTTCCACTACCATTTAAAGAACAACAGTGTCTGTGATAGAAATTCTGACAGCGTACAAGTAACAGCCTGGTTAATCATAACTGTCCTCGTGCCACTTTCCAATGCTCTAATGGTCACAATCCTGAAATTATACCTAGTTAATCCTAACTCCACATGGACTTGGACTGGCTTTGCTTGAATCATTTTTTTTATTATCTTTCTCATGGTTGCAGATAAAGTAATTAAGTGTGAAGTGCATAGAAATTATTATCTAATTCCAGCATCCCTATCGTAAGAAAGGTTAAACACAGGCCATGGTGCATTAGAATTGTTCAAGTTTTTGCTTGGAATATAACATATTGAATTTTTTCAGAATAATTCCACTAGTTTCTGAGATTGATTAGGGGTGTGTCATCGAGTATTCTCCAGTGCTTTCCTAGTATTATAGTGTTATGTTTATAAATTCAGTCACTCTTTACCAGTTTAACCTTTAAGAGTAGATGGGAATATATTATGATATCAGAATGTGATGTCCTGCATCCGAATCTTGTTGCAGCTCATTGTTTGTTATTGTCCACATGATGGGCCTCTTATTGAAAAATTATGGTCAGTCCACATGTGACAGGGGCATGTTAATTGCAGAAATTCAACCACTCTTTACCGGCTTAAACTTTTAAAGCAAGTGGAAATTTAACACTGAGAATATGTCACATTTTTTCTAGCATCTCTTTTTTCATTTTGCTGCAAAATGGTGGGCATATTTTACTTGTTTTTCTTCCAGTTATAAAATTATTCAGACACAGCATGATTCTTCAGTTCACAATGTTTTAGCAGTTCTCATATCTCATTTTGTTTATAATCATGAATTGTTTATTTAGATTAACTTAAAGATAGGAACCCTCATTCCTTATAATACTCTAATTGTAATATGCATAAACAGCTTTTACACATATCTAAATGGATAGTCAATCTACATCGTATTTGTTCTAAGGTGTGGACACTGCAAGAAACTTGCTCCTGAGTGGAAGAAGGCTGCAAATAATCTTAAGGGAAAGGTGAAGTTGGGTCATGTGGACTGCGATGCTGAGAAGGTAAATTCCAAAATCTGATAACCGTGTGTAAAATGTTGGTTTCTTGTGATGAACACTCTATTTCCACATTTTAGTACAAGATACATAGCTCTATATGAAATTCTGGATGTAAAGACACAAAAACTCATGCGTTACTTTTTTATAAGCACTCATGAGGCTAGTTCGTGATAATAATATAGGATTCTGTACCATTCTTTCAGAATATGCCATCTAAAAAGCTCTTCTCTCTGTTCTAAAACCAAAACTTACGTCATTGAATATATTCTTCAATTCTCAAACAAGTCTGCAGTAAAATATGAATTAACCAACTTATTGAAACAGTTAAAATGAATAAAGTAATAATCCTTTTTCAGCTGGTTTCCGAAGTCAGAAGATTAGATGGTTTAACATGTTAATTCAATGACTTCGGTTTTGTTGCCTCTGCGACCTGACTATTATTTTACTTCAAATAGATTCACCTACTCCAAATGTCCTGATGACAATACCAAGAGATGTTCTTTTCCATTGTTCTTGTTTTCAATTAGGCACACAGATTTCACTAAATTGATGTCTGAATATCTAGAATTTAGTTACAAGCCTGGGTTCTTGATTTTCTGGTAGTTCAACTACATGGAGGAGAGTTATGTTTCAATGTTTTCACTTTTTATGTTTACTTATTCTCAAATCCTGGTATCCTAATGGAGTTCAGTTGGCAGTCTTTGATGAGCAGGTTTAATGTGCAAGGATTCCCCACAATAATGGTATTTGGTGCTGATAAAGACAGCCCATTCCCTTATGAAGGGGCGAGAACTGCCTCAGCAATTGAATCATTTGCTCTGGAGCAGCTGGAAACAAATGTTTCACCTCCTGAAGTTGTTGAGTTAACTGGCCCAGTATGGTCCCTTTCTCCAGTAACACTACTAGTACATTCTTTTGAACTGTTAATGTTACTACATATGACTTGCTATAAAACTTATGATAGGATGTCATGGAGGAGAAGTGCGGTTCAGCTGCCATATGTTTTGTTGCATTCCTGCCAGATATATTGGATTCGAAGGC
>JAOXNR010000031.1:1571903-1587720 GCA_028571225.1 Parsonsia alboflavescens
GAAATTGCTCTTATCAAAAATGAAATTAGAGAAATCAAAGCTTCCCATGAAATTTATATATATAAATATATATATATATATATATATATATATATATTTATTTATATACCCTTCAACATATCAATTTTACCCCTTAATTTATGAATTTGACAAATAGGTCATTATAATGGTAAATTTTTTAAGAAATTTAACAAAGATAGACAGCTAAATTGACAAAACCTATAAAGTTAAATGGCTAAATTGTTAAATTCATAAATTTAAACACTCTAATTGACACTTTTGAAAGTTAAAGGATAAAATTTTAAAAAATACTCCATTCGTTCAAAATTAAATGTTTTTATTTCTATTTTGATTCTCTAGTATTAGATAAGCCATTTCCATAATTAGTAAAGTTTTACAAATCAATTAATATTTTTATATTCAAAATGAACATAGTCAAAATCTTTTAATAAAATTTATTAAATTTAAAATGAATGGTTTAATTCTGAATGGAGTGAGTACAGCTTTAGTAATTAAATTTAAGAACAAAATCAATTTTACTTAATTAGGTTTTTTTTTTCTCATCGTCAAATTGTACCGTTTACCTCAAAAACGATACTTTAAACGGCCACATTTTTCCTCTTCTTTTTCCATTTTCATTTTCAAAAAAATTTCATATCCTTTTTCCCGCTCTCTCTCTTCTAACTCTCTCTCAGGAGAAAATCCTTAATTCAGAATAGTCTCCACAAATGCGCTTGCAAAGGGGAAATCATTGTTGAGCAATATCCGGAATTCAGACGAGAAAGGAGAAGAAGTTCCCTGGATTCTTTCCGTGTAAAAAGATGAATCAATATCATATCTATGAAGCCATCGGGAGAGGCAAATATTCCGTAAGTGACAGTATAAGATTTTGTCCTCTTTTTTTTTGGGGTTTTTTTTGAAAAAAGGAACTTTTGAGTTTTTTCTTTCGAGTTGTGTTAGGGAATCGAGATTTACTTTTAACAAGTTCTAGATTTGAATTTCGTTAGGGTTTTTTTGAATTACTGACTGTTTGAAAATTCATGCTGTGGGATTTCTAAGTAACTTAATGAAGAGAAAGGGATATAAGAAAGGGAAAATTGAGTTTTAAGTTCTAATAATGTTTTACAAGTTTTAGGAAATTCAGATAGGGATATTTTCTTCCCTATAGTATTTATGAAGCTATATCGATTGTTATGTGATGCATCCAGACTGTATACAAAGGCCGAAAGAAGAAAACCATCGAATATTTTGCAATCAAGAGTGTGGATAAATGTCAGAAGAGCAAGGTTCTTCAAGAAGTAAGCAAATTCGTTCCTCCATTTTCACGTTTTTTTTTCTTCTTTTCTGTAGTCTTTCTTCTGCCTCGTTTTCGCTCGGTTTATTTACAGCAATTTCGTTTGTTTCTAGAAATTGGTGTCTCTAGACTATTGCAATTCAGGGGGTCTTCCTTTCTCACCAACTCTGTAATCGAGTAATTTAATAATAAAAGAAAGGACATCTACAAATAGTGACATTGCTTAGATTGGAAATGGTAAAAGAATTTTTGGTGTTTACTAACTCTTTTGGCTGGGAAAATAATTGAGGCTTTTTAAAGTCACCAAAAGTTCCCATTGATTTTTGTAGTTTTCCTGGATCTAGATATCAGTAGTGATTTGTTTTTGGATTTAGGCTCTGGACCAACATAACATGAATGCTAACATCCAGATTTCCTAAATAGTCTCTGATATTGCTAAGGAAACGTGGTCAGACTGTTATGAGAATGCTTTTGATTGGTAGGCAACTTCATATACAACTAGAGATAAATATGAAAGGAAAATCATTATTCTGCTTTACCTTAGGGCTTAGGTCATCCATGAACTGTGACCTACAGGAGTGTAAGCCTGGAAAACAGCTGCTTTATTTATGCTTATATTTCATTTGGTCCTATGATCCATTTACTGTTTTCTGAATCTTACAATCATGAATCGCATGTTTATTTGTTTTTATTTTTTTCATAATATTTAGGTGATTTATGGTTAAAAAATGAAATTGAGGTAGGATTCTTGATTGATTTTGCATATCCTAAACTGTGAAGTAGCTGAAAAACTTTTCAAATTTGTTTTATCCAAAATATTATCGGAAATGTTGTCTTATTTATAATGATGAAATGAAAGAGACGGTATATTGTTCTTAGTTCACCATAAATAATGCTGAGAATGCCCATGACAATGGTTGTTTTTTAATCTTGTAGACTTTAACGTACTTGAGCTGGAAGGAAACGTCATTGTAAATGTTGAGTGTCCTAAATGTCTATTTATAACTATTCTTTGCTAATAGTCAGTTTGCAGCCAAAGATGTGCTCTAACTTAATTCTGTATGGTTTCTCTTAACTGCAGGTTAGAATACTTCATTGCTTAGACAATCCAAATATTTTGAAGTTCTTTAACTGGTAAGATGTTTTGCTTCTTGGGAATTTGATGTTTCTAGCATTTGCTACTGTCAACATGCTTTTCTTTCTTGATTGTTAAGCTGATCTGTTTGGTCTTTGTGTCACTTGGGTTTTGAATTGAAATTTTTTGTTCCAATTTTTTCTTACTTTACGTGAAAAACTCAGGTATGAAACGTCAGCTCATTTATGGTTGGTTTTGGAATATTGCGTTGGAGGAGATCTTATGACCTTGTTGCAGCAGGTACCATATCTTGCTTCAATTGTCTGAGAGGAAAAACACAGAATATAGTGGTAATAGATGTATCATTCCTTTCTCAAATGAAGATGTTCAGGAAATCTAAATTTGTATAAAATGGAAAAATCTATAACAACAGGCAACGGATAAAGATATTTGCAAACCTTGAAGTACCTTAAGGCTCCCCTTTAGCAACACTTCAAAATATTTTCAGAAAGTTTTCTGTCTCTTCCATGATTAAGAAATGTTAGTCCCTGGTCTTTACTAGGCTGTCAAATTATGTAGTTCATTGACAATGACAGAAAACTTAGAGATTTGGAATATATTCATTTATAACTCAAGATGTATGCTGCAGGTTTTAATAATGAAATTAATCAGTAGATGTCAATGCAGCAAGTATTTTTATACATACACATGTTGGAAGAGAAAGCAGTCCAGAAGAAAAAAAAAACATTGTGTCATTCCTTATAGAACTAATAACTGAATAAATAGATCCATTATAGGTATTTGACCATTTGTAAAGTGTAACAGATGGGCAACTTGAGAGGGGTTCTGTTTTTAACCTCCCGTACATAAACAATGTAAATTTTCTTTACATTTGACATAATTATACTGCTACGATCCTTTCTTTTTTGTGAAACTATATATATGTATTTGTTTGTTGATGCTTTACATTTCATGTTTGTTTATAACATTATGCCTTGGAGTTCCGTTGTCTTTCTATTTTGATTTTGCATTCTGTAATGCTAAGAGGTAAACATATTCATAAAAGCTGACTGGTTTTAATCCTATGAAGATTCCATTACCCACAAAGTAGGGTTGCTGGATGGAATGATTTGGCACCACAGATTTGCTTTCAACCGAAGTAGCTCTATATCTGTACTCCCTAATGAATCATGAAATAGGAAGAAGAGTTCAGTTTGAAATTAAGTTTGTCCAATGCATATTAACTGTGGATAAGCATCTCATTATGACATAGATGTGGTAGAGGTTTGTTCTTGTTTGCTTAGACATAAAGCTGTTTAGTGACATCGTTAGTGAAACAGTTTTTCACAAATTGAAGTTATACTTCATCTGAAAAGCTTTGACAAAAGCTATTTGTGTTTCTAGAAGTCAGGTCTTAAGGCTAAAAGTAGAAAAGAAATTCTTTTTTTTTTTTAACATCTTTTCTTTTAGCTGTATCCGGGCCACTTTTCACACACCTCGACATTCTGCTTATCCAGGAGGGTGTTGGTGGGATTCGAACTTGAGATGAGCTGGCCACTCCACCCACTGGGATGTCCCTAAAGAGACAAGTAGAAGAGAAATTCAAATGAGAATTCTTATGGTCAAAAGAGAAAAAACTTTAGATTTATAGAGCTCTCAAATTAGTAAACCTAAGGAGTTGGGACCTTGGCATACCAAAAACACATTATTACTGTGGACATTAATATATTTTATGAATATTAAATAGATGGTTTCTATTTCAGGATGGTAAGCTTCCAGAAGATTCAGTTCGAGATCTCGCATGTGACCTAGTTAGAGCTTTGCAGTAAGAAACTCTTGTGTTCTCGTCTTCATGTTCATTGTCACACGTGCACATTGAAAAAAAGATACAAAAATGCTACATTGTGTGATCTTTGTTTCTAGTAATATTGGGCTTTGAATAATCAAACCTTATACCAGGTTTCTCCATTCAAAGGGCATCATTTACTGTGACTTAAAGCCATCTAACATTTTACTGGATGAGAATGGACATACGAAGGTATGACACCTGGTCATTGTCTAACTATTATTAATTTTCTCAACATTACGATGGGAATTTCACCTTCTTTCTTCCTGTTGCAGCTATGTGATTTTGGATTAGCAAGAAAACTAAGTGATATATCTAAAACACCTTTTGCACAGGTAGGTTTTCAGGGAGATAGACATTTTATTATTTTCATGTTCTTCCCCTTTAAAAGTTAAAAAGGTTGCAACTTCCTTGTGTGTGTGTGTATATGTACTCCTGTTTCCTTATTCCCATGGCTTCTTTCCATCATCCTACACATTACCTTATATGTTTTATGCTTTGTCTCTATTCACCTGCATTTTCAGTTGCCTCAAGTAAAGCGTGGCACTCCCTGCTACATGGCTCCCGAGTTATTTCAGGATGGAGGGGTCCATTCATATGCTTCAGATATTTGGGCTCTTGGTTGTGTTCTATTCGAATTTTATACAGGGAGACCTCCATTTGTTGGAAAGGAACTTACACACTTAATCAGATCCATCCTTTCAGATCCTACTCCAACTCTTCCTGGTTCCCCAAGCAGACCATTTGTCAATCTGATAAATTCTCTTTTGATAAAAGATCCAGCAGAAAGAATACAGTGGCCAGAATTGTGCAGTCATTCCTTTTGGAGCTCAAAGTTTGATCCATTGCCTTTACCTTCTCAGCCTGCCTTTATGCAAATGATCGAACTTTCCTCAAATCTGTATATATCTGAACGCAATGGGGACAAGCCTCTGCAAACAAAAACTCCAACTAAAGCTCGAGAGAAGGATTCAAAAGCTTTTATGAAACGGGATGAAAATTCTCTTTCAGAACTGAAAGGTTGTGAAACACCAATTAAGAGTGCAGCCAATGGCCGGAAAACTCAAACAAGTAGAGTTGAGCAAAAGGATAACTTGAATACCAGGGGTGTTAATCTTTTGAGGCTCTCAAGAATTGCAAAAACAAACTTACAAAGGGAAAATGATAAAGAAAACTACCGGAGGCCTTTGCCTAACAGCTCTGAGAATGAGGCTGAAGTTAAAATTGAAAATACTGACATGGAACTTGATTTTAATGAAAATGCAGAGGATGAGACACAGGATGAAGCTGATGCTTCTGACAGCATGAATTGTTCTTCTGAATCAAATTTGTCAACTCCTACACAGCATGATGCAAAAAGGGAGGAATCGGATGCATTACCTACAGGCAGCGCTCCTGCCACAGAAGACCCCAGAGTAGTTGATCAGGAACCTTCTGCAGAACATGTTGAAGTAACATCTGTGGCACCCAGTTTTAGTCCTCGAGTAAAGCCACCGGCTGGAAAAGATGGTTCTGGTTCACTTGACCCTGATTTCTTGAAATCGTCAACTGATGTCTCTCAGGTGTTTTGGCATCCTTCTGATCTTTCAGTCAGACCTGTGATGCCTAGCAGAAAATCTGATAAAGGATTGGATGCTATTCCTTCTCTTCCTTTTGATGCTCTTCCAGCAACTGACTTTGCCAAAATGTCTAGAGAGAAGCTGGAAACTATTAACAGTAGGATTGCGGGTGTTATTAACAGTAATACTACTATTAGTGAGAAGCAAAATGTGATCAAATACCTTGAGATGTTAAGCAGTAATGCTGATGCTGCAAACATCTTGACTAATGGTCCAATAATGTTGGTTCTTGTCAAGGTATTTCGGCAGTCTAAAACTTCAGCTTTGCGTGCTCAACTTGCTTCTCTTATTGGCTTATTGATCCGCCATTCTACCTTTATTGGAGAAGACCTAGCAAATTCTGAAATTTTAGGTTCACTGACTGATGGTCTTAGGGATAGACAGGAAAAAGTGAGACGATATTCCATGGCTGCTCTTGGTGAGTTATTATTCTACATATCAACTCAAAATGAGCAGAGTAGGGTGAGTAATCCTACGGAATCTCCATCTAAGGATACCCGGCCCTCATCGAGCTGGCAGGTTAGTTCTACAGCCTTGATGTTGTTGAGCTTGTCTACTTGTTCTTACGTTCTTTCTGATCAGCACATTGAAGAACCAACAGCTCAATTATTACCCTGTCTTGTTTTGACAGTTTCTTCATCTTGAAGTTTTCTATCTTTTCCTGTCTGAAATGTATAAATACAAAGTTCTTTTCTACAGGTTTCAAATCCCTTGATATCCCTGGTATCCGCTTGTTTACGAAATGGAGAAGATGATATTACTCAACTTTATGCCTTGAGGACCATTGAGAACATCTCCAGTCAAGGAGGATATTGGGCAAATCGTTTCACAAGCCAGGATGTGATTACTAACCTTTGCTATATTTTTAGGGCTCCAGGGAAACAGGAGAGCAGTAGACTTACTGCAGGATCTTGTTTGGTAAGGTTAGTTCGTTTTAATCCGCCTAGCATTTTTCGGGTTGTGGAGAGAATCTCTTTCAAGGGCATTGCATCAAGCCTGGTAAAGGGCAGTCCTCGTGAACAACAAATTTGCTTAAACCTTCTGAACATGGTCATGCTTGAAAGCCAAACATTTACCAATATTGGAAAGTACCTCCCTCCTTTGGCAGAGGATAAGAATCTTGTCCCTAACCTTGTTTCTCTTGTAGAGCAAGGAAGTGAGATCTTGAGAGGGAAGGCTCTTATTCTGGTTGCCCTACTTTGTAAAAATGGAAAACGATGGCTTCCATCATTCTTTTGCAATGCTAGACTGCTATCAAATATAGATAGGCTTGGGAAGGAGAAGGACAACTATTTGCAGCAGTGTCTAGATGCATTTGCTCATGTTGTGGCATTAGTTGTACCAAATTTACTGGATGCAATTATCAGTGATATCCAACAGTTGATGACTGGGAAAAGGCGTGGACAGTTTGTTGGTCTCCCTGGTCGAAATTCTCCGAAGAGCAATATTCATATGTTTCCTGTTATTCTGCATCTTCTCGGTAGCTCTCTCTTTAAGTTAAAAGTGGTGACTCAACATGTTCTGCAACAATTTGCTAATCTACTTAAACTGGCCGAATCATCATTTCAGGTGAATGTTTCTTAATATGGATTATTTTGCTGCATTTTTGTCTGCTATTTCTAGAATTCAATTGAACTGGTGAAGATTTTCATACAATCCAATAATTTTTATGTATTATGTACTCTCTTCTCTGCAAAACAAAAATTGCATAAATTGGTTGGTAATCTTACAATCTGTTTTGCAGATTCATTCTTTTGCCATGGTTCACAACTGAAATTCTATTAGTTCCTTCTCATTCTATTCTTGTTTGCTTGCTATTAAGAATTCTGATTTTTGCTTTTCAAGTTTCAGTGGTTCTTTAAGATGTCTCAGTTGGGATGCCACTTTCAACCTCAAAAAAAGCTGATGACAATTCCATTAATTAGAATTACAACTTCAATGGTGCTTTTAGAAAGAGCTTGTGCTGCTTAAAGTCTTGGTGATTTCATCTGCACAAATCTGAAGTACAAAGACTAATATGCTAATGCAATAAACAAAGTTTCTAACTACAGACCTGGCATATGGTGTGCACTAGGACAACTTTGTTTTGTTGATAATACTGGCTGAGACTTTATAGAAGATGCAATTGCTTCAGTCGATAGCTTTCATTCAATATCTTAAACACACACTTGCTTTAGAAATGTATTCAAATGTGAATGTTTGATATGTCAATTTGTGCTAGTCTATCTGGATTTGCAGTTCTCTACACATGCACATATCTTCCAATACAAGTTTTTCATTACACTTTTGGTTTTTAAAAGGTGAAAGAATAGTTTCACACGATTAAAAATTCTTGTTGATGTCAAGTAGTTTTCTCTATTTAAGTTGTTTTCTTGAATTTCAGGGAAGAGATGAGTTTCAGGTAACTCTTCTGAAAGTTCTTGAGACGGTTGCAGAAGAGCCTTCTCTAGTCCATAAAAGCTGTGACATTTTTGTTTGTCAGATACTTCCCAGTCTAACTGTTATCTATAAAGGGAATAAAGATGGTAATGCCAGATTTTTGTGCCTGAAGATACTGTTTGACTCAATGGTTATTTTGCTGAGCGAAGGATCAGAAAATAAACAATTGGAGTTGCAGTCCATTTCTAATGATCATTTCCTCCCTCTCTATCCTTCTTTGATTGAAGATGAAGATCCCATTCCAATGTATGCACAGAAACTTCTTGTGATGCTCCTTGAGCTTAATTACATAAAGATTTCAGACATATTTGATCTGAAAATCGTCTCACAGTGTTTTGAGTTCTTGCTTGGTGATTTCTCAACTGCAAATGTAAACAATATAATGCTTTGTTTAGCTCTTGCATCTGCTCCAGAGCTAGATACCAGGACACTATCACAATTAAAAGTAGTGAGGAAGATTGGAAATCTTCTGGAGTTTGTCTTTGCCAAGGAGATGGAAGATTTCATTGAACCCACTCTGTGTCTATTTAAGGCATTCCTTTTGCGTTCAGTTGGAAATGGGAAAGGCTTTATTTATGCAAAAGAGCCGAATCTTCTATCTGATAATTCTTCTGAGGGGGGACCTATTATTGATCAGCATGAGTGCATAAGGGATATAACTGACTTTGGCAATAATGTTGGTGTGTTGCTGGAATTGTCCAGGTCTACTGAGATGAATACTGCTGATTTAGCATCTGAATGTTTGATCTTGCTATTCAAGGCAGCTGCAAGGGAAGCTACGACCGGTTTGTTAACTAATCTTCCTAAAGTCACTGCCATTCTAGAGGCTTGGAGACATGGCATGCCATCATTACTGATACAGCGGACACTTCATGCTCTTGGTTATTCTTGTCGGCAGTACCTGTCACACACAATGATACTGTCTATATCTATACCAGAGATAACAAAAATGGAAGCAATCATTTCTGAACTAAAAAGTTGTGGAGAACGAAGCCTCGCAGATGCTGCATTTCGCGTGGCTGTGGAGTTGCAGAGACTGCCTCGTCGTTTTTGAAGTCCATAAGTTTGTTTTCTTTGATATCCCATATCATGTTATTTGATACATTGTTAAAACATTCAATAGTAACACATTCCACTTCTTTTTGTAGAGAGTGGAAGTCTGTCTCGGGTTTAAGCAGGTTGGAGAGATGCCTGCTTGTAACTAAAAATGAAAGACCAAGAAAAGCCAAGGTCTGGATAAGATGCCTGTCTTCCCCCGTGCTTATGAAGAAGAAAAGCTGGTATGATCAGGGTTTAAAGGATCAAAGAGAAACTCCAAAAAGAAAAGAACTTATCCAGCTATAACCCTCTACTATCTTTGTAATATTTGTATACATTTGTATCATCCTCAATATATTGAACCAAGTTACACTGTCAGGTGCTAGTAAGTAAAAATTGGCATCAGTTCTGATCCTTGAAGCTAATAGAGCAAAGATGCCTTGCTTCTGTACTTGTGCTGCAAGTTATTTGATCCACTTATTAATTCTTTGAAGCAAGAAATGGAGAATAGATCTTAAAATGTGTTAATGCATGCATATACCCTATCCATGAAAACCCTCTTTCTCTCTTCGTGTTGCAACTTGTTAATAAATTGCCTATGGCAGATCAAGAAAAAGTTTTGTGGCTAGCTGAGATGATGGTTTTGGGATTCCAGGTAATATAGACACTATTTTTCCCCATGATGTATTTTATATTCACCAAATCCTCGAGATATTTTCATAAAAAAGATAAATATCCATTCTAAGATTGGAATAGATGGGTTTCCTCACCCTTGTGAGGGGTCCATGTTAGTACCCTTGGTATCATGTGAATGTGTAATTGTTCAGACAATTGTGATTATGTTATTATTTCTTTAATGTAAGGTTTTAACTTTTAAGGTCTTCTCAGGCATCTTGTTTTATCTTTCTATGTTTACATTTGGAATCCAAGGTAACCTTTCTTTAATACTATGGATCAACATCAATGTAGATTCTCATGAACAAACATAATTGTCAATACCGGATGGCTGTTTATGGCGGAATGCCAAAAAACAGCCATGGTGGATGACAGATGAATGGTGACTAATAAAAATAAATTAATAAACATATAACACAAATAACATTATAAATATAAATATAGTAAAAACTAATATATAAAATCATATTAAATGACAATAGACATAATTTTAAAAATTTTAAGTGAAATAGCTCCAGAAGTAAAATAGTTTAAACTTCACGTGTCATAATTTTATAAGAAATAAAGTGCAAATTTCCAAATCACACAAAAAGAACACAATTTCTCAAATTCAATAATAATTCAACAAATAATGTAAAACACTAACTTGACGTTATAGAATGGAAAAATTAGGAAATAATAGAATTGACATTCTAATAACCTATTCATTCTTATGTTTGGTTGGATGGAAAAGAAAAATTAAATTTTTTAGATTTATAATATTTGCATGTGGTTAACTTAATAGAAAAAGGATTAATGAGTAAAAAAATTAAAGATTCTTTATTTATTTTTCATTTTATTATCAGATTTATATTTTTCTTACTAAAATTAAAATTTCAAAGCATATCCATATTAAAATAACAATTATAAGGTTTTGATGATTTATTTTTTTTAAAAAAAAACATTATATGAAAATAATTTTATTAAATTATACAAAATAAAAATAAAAATACATATATGTATATATATATATATGTATTTATATTTATTTATATATATATATTTATATTTATATTTATAGTATGACTATAGAATGCGATGCTACTATAGGAAGTCTAACCACATCACTACCTTTCTTTCTGCATCTGTTTTTATAATTCTAATTTTATTAGCATCTTTTTCTCCTTCAACAACTATTTTCTGAATTTGATGCAGAAGTTCAAGATCTATTTTTTTGATGAATTTAGTGTAGAAATTAAATTAATGAAGCTCGTCCGAATGGAAAGAGCTGACAACCATTCTCATATATTTCTGTTATCCTGCAAAATGATTGTTCGATTGTCTCTTTCTTTAATGCGTTTAAATTTCCAAATATATCCAAATAGGTTGATCCAATTTCAATTTTACCCACTTTCTAAAAACATAACATTTCAATTCTACCCAATTGGGCTATCCCAATTTCAACCTATATCCAAAAGTCAATTTTAAAATTTTTGGGTAATAAAAATTATAATATAAATGAAAAATTACTTCCTTATCCTTCCCCGATAGATCACTTTGTTGTCGTCATCGCCGCTGCCATTACCTGTAGTTTTTCTTTAAATTTAAACCTTGATTTTGTGTCGAATATGCTAAATGTTGTTTACTTCGATTTTGTATTTTGTTGAAATTGTCTTAGACGATCACGCATGAATTTGAATTTTTATCTCGAAATTGTTTGTTGTGTCTTGAAATTGTTTGGTTGTGTCTAGAAATTGTTTGAATCTATCTCAAAATTGTTTGTTGTGTCTCGAAATTGTTTGATTGTGTCTCGAAAAGGGTTTGATTCTGTCTCAAATTGTTTGTTGTGCCTCGAAATTGTTTGATTTTGTTTCGAAAGGTTTGATTCTGTCCCGAATTGTTTGTTGTGTCTCGAAATTGTTTGATTTTGTCTCTAAAGGGTTTGATTATGTGTCTCAAAATGTTCCTTTGTGTCTCGAAATTGTTTGATTGTGTCTCGAAAGGGTTTGATTTGTCTCGAAATGTTTCTTTGTGTCTCGAAAGGGTTTGTTTGTGTCTCGAAAGGTTTAGTTTGTGTCTTAAAATGTATAAATTGTGTCTAGAAATGACTACTGTGTGTCTCGAATTGTTTACTTTGTATCTCAAAATGTCTGCTGTGTGTCTTGAAAGAAATGTAATTGAAAGTCTGGATTAATTTAGAAACCGTATATCAAAATGTGTTGAGTGTGTCTAGAAATTATTTCTATGTGTCTCGAAATATTTTGTATCCCGAAAATCTTTATTAACTAATTTAGAAACTGCAGAGATATGGATCCCACCCATCACACCTTTCAGTTCTGACACGATCCCGCTGTGCCTATCGAGAACACGTTTTGCGCACACCCTAAGTTTTCGATCGTTACACAAACCATGCACCTGCTACGAAGAGTTTTGAGAGGGGGTCTTTTGGATACATGGTGGATCTTCCCGTTTATCGTGTCGAGTACTATTCCAGGGCTGCCCTTGCTATCTTGAGACGGGAGGTCATTCTAGAGGTGCCCAACTCGACAAGATGTGGTTCCTCATTGGAGGCCGATTACACCGATAGGGTCTCCAAGAGTATGCTCTCCTCACCAGTCTACATTATGGGATAGTAGACTGGCATATTATTGAGAGGGGATCGAGTCAGGATGTAGCCATGGCTCGATTGATTGGGGTGAATCTGGTTCCTCCACGGATAGTTTTGCAGAGGTGACAGGCCATGACTGTGGGACAACTGTCGGTTGATGATGCTCTCGGATTGGCATACAGCATCATCATAGGTCATTGGATCCTAACCTGAGAGTAGACTGCAGACAAACCCTTTTACGTATGAAGTATGTTGGACGAGTTGGAGGCTGTGGAGTCGTTCCCATGGGGGAATGATCTGGTGGAGCCACACAATACACTCCTATCAATAGGCCATCCAGGAGGACTCCTCGAAGAGACACTTGTACACCAACTGTTGGGTGTTGCTGATAAGTTTTCATATTATTAGTTACATTTGTTTATCAATAGTTTTTTTTAGACTATCTTAGTAATGATTTGAAATTTTTTTATTCTAATCTTTAATTAGTGGTGGGCTACGATCACTTCCCATCCCTGCTTCCTAAGCTGTGCAAGGACACCCAAGCTTCAGCTAGACGTGGTTCCTCCCATGAAGGGCCACGACGCCCAAGGTGCCTCGCCTCTTGAGGTCCCCGACTTGGGAGAGGGGAGTGGCCCCAACTACTTGACCAGGTAAGTGAATACCTTATCGATATTCACTTTCATTTATAAATTAGTTATTATAACTAAGTCAAACTGCCAATCACAGGCCCGTGCTATCTCCCCGTATATCAAGGCTGATCAGGCAGAGTGGCAGCAGCCATATTGGGCTGATTTCGATCGCACCCCATATATTGCAGCGACATGTTGGGGTAATTATCTACCCAACTCATTCTGGGGGGCTTGCAGACAGGGATTGCCGGTTTTGCCATTCGATCAGGTAAGAGCAATCTCAATTTCCAAAATTCAAGTTCATTTTGTATAAAGATAAATGCGAAGATTGTTGACACTGTACTTTTATTTTATTTTAGATCCGACGTCTTGATCGGGATTCGATTAAGCAGAGGATTGATTGAGATTGGTCAATCACTCAGACGAGATCCGATAGCGAGGCCTCATGGTCGAGTCCTTCGACGGAGGATAGGGGAGCGGACATCCCTCTCCCATCCCCTCTTGACACGAGAGGAGTTGACTTCAGGTATGTACCTCTTCTTACTTAAATAAACCCCCACCCCCCTCGAAAAATGAATACGAATGGATTCTAACTCAATTTTATAATTACAGTCACCTTTTGTGGCCTAGCTACCCATGGTCACGGTCGAGCTCCTATTGCAGCAGCTTGGGGATCAGTTACCCCAGGGGGTTCACACAAATCGGGACGACGCAGGCTAGTATGCTGGAGCGACTCACCCATATCGAGTGCAGGCTCGATGTGCTGGAGAGGGATGACAGTGGTGGAGATGCTCCACCACTACATGATTCCCCTTCGCGTGCCAACCCCCACCCGACATCTCCCATAGTCCCCCGACGACACCACTCAGGTAAATGTAGTATCTAAAACTCGTATTAATTTCAATTACTGGTTTTCATCTGAATTTTAATTTGAAAATGGTTCTTCTATTTTTTACATAATAGGTCGATGCATCTATTAGTAGGGCAAAGGGTCTAGGCGTTCCTCTGGCTCCTCTAGCTCTAGCCCTAGCCCCTCCGGCTTTGACCCCGACCCCGGACCCTCCAGCTCCGGCCCCTCCGACTCCAGTCGCCACTATCCAAGTAAAATTTGGATAGCTAGATCGTAAATTTTAGTCTTTGTTACTTGTTAATTTTATTATTAAGTAATTCTATAGTAATTCTCATATTCAGTAATGGATTTTATTTGGAGCTTGGTCGTACTCGTCGGGCCAAGGTCCCGTTCACAGGCGTACAGTCACCTTATATCGACCCGACCAATCACATCGAGTCATTGAGGCCAAGGAAGAAGTCGAGGATGAAAGCGGCAAGGACAACTCGAGTGGAAGAGGTGCAGAGGGAGATTCTACCTATCGTGGTGGACCAGTCCACTCTAGATCAGGCATGGTTGGATGGCTTTTGCAGCTCCGGAAGTTCAGTTAGGTAATTCACTTTCTTTTAATGATTAATTTGTATTTTATAACTTTTCCATTTTTTTGTTCTGATCCAAAATTTTGTGATAGGCGCACGATCTGGGGATCCTGTCATCCTGTCACCACCTGGGTCGGAGGAGATGTTGACACAGGAGAGGTAGCATGGTGGGACGCAGTAGAGGTATTTAACTTCATTTTCTACATAACTCTAGGTTTAAATTATGATTTATTCTATACTAATTGATTTAATATTTGTACTGTGTTGTATATAGATATTGATGCCCTGTTGCCACATGAGCATTGAGTGTTACTTCGGGTCGATCTTCACGGGTCTCGGATCACATTGTATAATCCGAAACCATCAATTGAGGCGAAGGAGTCTCGATTTGACTCGATGGAGTCGGTCCGCTTAATGTTTCACGATTACTCCAACGGGCCTGATTTTATGATAGGATAGGCAGTTCCCCGATCAAGACGTTCACCGCAATTTTGCTTCACCTGCCTGACAGCTCGGTGCACTGCATCCCTATTCAACCTGACACGACCAGCTGCGGTGCCTATGTGTGCTATTACATGTCACAGCTGATGAGGGAACATCTTAAGGAGATGCCCCAATTGCCTTCTACGGCCCCAATGGTGCAGTAGTACATTAGGGATGAGATGGTCTGGCTCATGCTACGGTTTAGCGGATAGGAGACTTCTTTGTAAATTTTTTTTTGTTTGTTTTATATTGTAAATAATACAATAATGCAATGTAAATTTTTTTGGTATTTATATTATATCAATGAAAAAATATTTTTTTTCTTCTTCATTTCTTCAATCCTTATACAAAAGTCAATTTTAACATTTTGGGGTAATAAAAATTATATCAGAAATAGGAAATTACTTTCTTACCCTTATTTCCAAATTAGGACTCAAACTATACCATTTTTGCATTTAAGTCCCTAAAGTATATATATTTTTTTGGCCAAATTAGGACTCAAACTATACCCTTTTTGCATTTAGGTCCCTAAAGTTTTTTTTTCACCAAATAATGACTCAAACTATACCCTTTTGCATTTAGGTCCTTAACGAACGTATTGACCAAAATGGCAAAAAGGGTATAGTTTGAGTCCTAATTTGGCAAAAAGGATTTAAATCATGCTTTTTCATGCTATAAAAAATTATTTGGAGCCTATTTTATTT
>JAOXNR010000031.1:1587820-1626286 GCA_028571225.1 Parsonsia alboflavescens
TCTATTATCTGTGCTTCTTTTTCTTTTTATACTTGCTGAATGTTTCCTTGTGTATCTGCTTTTTACCATTTGGAATTCAGTCATGCTAGCTATTGATCATAAATAATTGTATAGAAGAATCCAAACATACTTCTTACGGTGCACTCTGATTTTTTTTTCTTTTTTTTGGTGCTTCTTCTTCTATGTCACCATCACCTTTTATATTTTCACCTATTTTTGTTTTGTGAAATTTAGCAACTTCAAGATCTGGTTATAGAATAGCAAAAGTTATTTGGACTGCTAATCTCTTCTTTCCATATTATTGGCAAGGGAAGGCAAAAGGGTCCATTTCTCTACCTCTGCCATAACCTTTTGACCAGACCTTTTTTTTTTTTCTTTTTTTTCTAACAGCGTAGAGGATTCTATTGACAACTCAATAGCTACTCCCGCTTTGTCTATAATTTGCATTTGTTTCTCCTTGTTGATTGTCTCCTTGTGTACCTTCATTACCAGTTGGAACTAAATTATGTCAATTAACTCGGTAGCTGAAGTTTTGATGATCCTACATACTTCCTCTACAATATATTCCTTTCGTTTTGTTGATCCTTCCTTTGATTTCTTCATCATCATTGAGGTGATCTACTTTTACTTTATGACAAAATTCTTGAGTTTCATGATTCGTTTAACAATAAAGTTAATAGGACTTGCAAATTTTTTTGAGGATTTATATAAATATTAAAAATATACAAGTTCTCTTTGCTCTATTTGATATGTAAAATGAAGAGAAGTGGTTCTCACTGGTTAAAGAAAACGTGGGAAAACAGAGATAATAGTGTTTTTTGATCTAAGGAGTAATAGAAAGACTTATCAACTGGAGTTTTTTTACTGATGTTTATAATTAGAATGTGAAATTCATCATCAAGATTAGCTAAAATTTCTCTATAGGTAATTTCAAGTCTAACTGACAACCCACATCCATACCATACAGAAAATAATCCTATGAACCAGTTTGATGACATGCATCTGATTGCACATGTCCATTGTTTAGAGATATATTGATCTGTGGCAAAACCTCATGTTCGGTTAACGACTTAGGATTTTCAAAACCACTAATCTTATGAAGTGAGGTAAATTCAAACAAAAGATGATAGTTCTGTTTAGTATCTTTAAAAGAGCAACTGTAGGCATCTTTTGGTTTTGGCTTTTGTCACTGTGAGTGAAGCAAACTTGAGCAAAATATAGGTATCATATCTTGAAGATAAAGAATCTATTACAAGAAATGTGTACTTTACATCAGTTTCTCAAATTAAAGACAAAACCACTAATTCTCCTTGTGTGCTTTTCTGGAAGTTGAATCTGTGCTTTTTTTTTTTCTTGGTTAGTGAATGTGTGCTTTTCTAGAAGTTAGATCTTTTCTGTGGACATTTGATTTATGAGATGGAGAAGTCTTGAATTCCAATCAATTTTTGTAAGAATAATATCATTTTCATTTGTTTAGATACAATGTCAATATCTAACATCAACGAAATTGCCTTGGAAAGAAAATGTGAATGTGGAGGATACTTGAAGCAAGGATATCACACTCGGAGAAAAATCCAAATAAAAAATATTGTAAGTGCTACAATAGGAAGGTACGAGATATGAAGAATCATGGTTTTACATTTAGTGCATCAAAATATTTTTGTCATAAAACCTAATTTTTATCATTTTATTATTTCACTTCTTTACATTATGGTGTGAGTTGTGGGAGTTTTTATTGGGATGATGAACTCCCATTGATTAACTCTAATTGCGAAACACAACTTCTTTTAGGGGAGTTGAGTGCCAAAGTTGATAAAAATTTGGAGGCCAGTTACATTTTGAATGCCAATGTCGAAAAGTTATTCAAGGCTATCACATATCAAGAAGACATGTGTAGGATTGAAATGCGGAAGATAATTTACCCTCTCGTTGTGCTTGTAACCATCTCAGGAGTTACTTTAGGCTATGTGTTGAGGAGTCCTTTGTAAATTTTGGAATCTTGTCCAATATGTAACTGTGTATTTAGGTCATATTAGCATTATGTTTTCTCTTCTACATGCTCGAGGCAATTTGGATGCAACTGTACTAGTGTCTGCTACACATCTTCCTGACATTAATTTGCTATTCTAAGGTTTTTATATATAGCTATGACTTTATCATGCGGATTTACTTTTACTGTTAAAGATATTGTTTGGGATTGTTGCAACAGTTGATTTATATGTATATCAGCCCTGCACTAAAGAACTTGTTCACATAAGCTGGAACTTATATGTGTTGAATCTCGTATAAGCTAGCCAATCATTCATTTCTTTCAAGATCAGTTTCCTTCATCAGAGCACCCTAACTAGCTTCAACTCTGATGCATTCTCACTTTTAAAAATAATGATTTTGAAGAACGCATAATTGTCACGGTACAGGATTGAATCCAGTTTCTTTGAAAACTTGGTCAAAATACTCTAGATACAGTACCTATGAACTGTAAAAGGGAAAATTTGTGCTATAGCTTCTGTCATGACAGAATCCTGATCTGTAATGATTGTGGTAGGTGTTCCTCTTGTTGTGGTCTTCAACAACTTATTGAATACCCAAATGAAGGACTCTATCTTTTCATCACTGAGGAAGGCACAACCAAAGATAATGGTATGACCATGATGACTTATTCCAATGATAGGCGCAAAACCCATGTTGTTCTTATTTGTATTATGGGTTGTATCAAAACCCATAACATCTCCAAACATATCATAAGATTTCTTCACATTGGGATCTGCCCAAAAGCAGTGAACCAACCTATTTTCATCATCAAATTCATAGTCATAAAAAAAGGAATCATCCTTCATTTTATTCTCCAAAAAAATTCTAGCAAACTTTCCGCATCAAACCCTTTTTCTGATTCATTAATTTATGTTTTGTAGTTTTGAATGTGTTTTGCTGTACATCCCATAAATTTAGGACCACCAGATTCAATCTCCATGATGCTAATTTGTTGACACATCGGTACATTTGCCTCTGAAAATTGAGCACTAAGATTTTTCTTTGAAGTGGACACTCCTCTGTGAGACCTTAACAGATATACCTTTGAGGGCATTGTAAGAGCGTGATTATGCTCTTCAATAAATGAGCTTATAGTCTAATTCAGACCCATTCGTCTCTTGACCAATGTCAACGTTGGTTACACCCAACACGAACTATGGCCAGAACCCTTTCAAACCTTTTTTGTCCATCATCTTCCAACCTTTTTTGATATCTTTCGCTTGTCTTACCTTCCTTTGAGCAAAAAACCTTCTTCCATATCATTTCTTTTCCTTTATATTTGCAGTTACTTGATCTTGCACTAAACCCACACTCACGTGCATATGCATTATTGAAAGTGAAGGCATCCTGAATTGTAGAAAACTCTTGAGAAATCCTTGGTTTAAACTCATTAGCTACTGGTTGAGTGAACAATTGGAATGAGGATGCCTGTTCTTCCGTGTTTAGCAATCGAACTTACTTCCAACTACAAACCAAAAGATTTAACCTCAATAATAATAATGAAAATAACAATAATAAAGAGCGAAAACAATTGATTATTGGAGCATACCAAAAGCTGTAAAATACTCTCTCCATACTCGATTGAAAACATCATGAAAAATAGCAACAGAAAACAGATCGTATGGAAAATGACTAAGAGAAAATTTATTCTAGGCTTGAGTAAAATGGCACTCATATGGGAAAGATTTTACATTACCCATTTTTCTTTATCTGGGTATTAGTTGAAGACAAAAACCTATACAAGCATGGGGATTCTGGCCAAATATTCTTTTCCAAACCTAAAGGTCAAAAATAGAAAATTTCATTTGAAACTTTCAATCAAATCCTGATCAAGTAACAATATAATGACTGTTTGGGTAGCAGATAAAAAGCTTAATTACTTCTTCAAAAGCTTGTGCAAGAAAATTCATTTGGAATAGGTACTATTGCGTGGGATTGCCTTGTGGGACTCAATTGCATCAACCAACAAATTGTGAAGAGGACCCTGATTTAAGAAAGAAGGTTGAACAACATCAGAACATTACATATATTGCAAGGACAAAATTTAAGCCCAACATGCACTTGATAGTGTTTAAAGTGAATAACAAACAATGTTTATTCAATGAATTCAGCAACTTTTCGAGGACGCTAAATTAGGGTACCTTGAGAGAAACATTTGATTTTATAAATCAAGGAAATGTTGCAACACAACTTGTTTAAATTATGTAAGGAATACTATGGAAAATGCAACCTAATGCAAGATTCTAATAAATGGCAATCTTGCACAATGACTTTTTCATTTGGGAAATCTAAACAATACACATGGTCCAAATATTTTGATTTGCATACCTCAGCAATTAAAAAAAAAAAAAAAGAAGCACAGATTCACTTACCCGCAAAACACGACCGGGTAATGGGATCTCAAGGCTGCTCGTCACTCCGATGTTCTTCCCAGGCTAAGCGAACAGAAGCCTTCAACAGTCGACGCTGCTTAATTTAAGCCTTTCGACAACCCACGCTACAAATCTTAGTCTGAGAAGCCACATTTGTTGTCTGCAACTTCCGGGCTACACCAAAAGTGGAGGAAATGGTTGGGATTTCAGGCCTGTTGTCTGCACTTCAAACGGCTTCCGCAATGGTTTTGAGGATTTTAGAGAGACACAAAAGAGCTTTGGAAAGTTTTTGGGTAGAAATAAAAAAACGACGTCATTCTATTTTGGCAAATGTTAAGTTGGTTCCTTCCGTCACTCCGTTTCCATTCTCATGCATTTGGACACGCGGTGGAGCCCATAATAGCAACATTGTATATAGCAGAATCTGCATTGAGTTTAAGAATCATTCAATTTTTAATCATTTTACTCTATAAATTTGAATAATTTAGTTACTATACTTGATTTGGTCAATATAGCCACAGAGAATGCATTCACTATCCAGGAAAGATAACATGTAAGCATTCACTAATGTGAAAACTTAAAAAAAAAAAAATTTTTTTTTGCCACATTTGTAGTTTTTATTTTCAATTTCCATGTCATTAGAAAATATACACTTTAGGTGTCATGTCATAGGTATGTAGCAAAAGTTGGCTTCATTTATGTCAGGGTTTTTTTTTTGGGGTAAAATGGATAATTAATCGTTTGCATAAGACAAATTGATACGGTCAATGATGAATTGTGTACCATCTTATTCACAAAATACATATGAGGAAGAAGTGATGATATCCAATAGAAAAAGTGATCTTCGCCTATTGTGAGAGATTGTGAGCCCCACAATTGTAGTCTTTGGAAGTATAATGGAGTAGTCAGGAGAATTCACATCTGCTTCTGAGATCATATGTCTACAAGTCTATTTAGAGTACAGTTTAGAAGCCATTGAAAACAAGTACAATATTGAGATTCATTGATTCATGCTCATTCCACCGTAAGGCTTGAATAGCTGCTTTAGCCTCTGCCTCAAAGATGGAGTTGGCATCAAAGCTGCTAGGGCAAGCCTCCATATTAATCCATTCTGGTCTAGAAGCACATAAGTACAAACATATCTATTTTCTCTAAAACATGAATCAAAATTGATTTTCTCCAAACACATCTAGTTTCAGTGCCAATTCACAACATCAATAGGCGAATTAGACCTATTCACCATGGGAGGTATTGTGACATCCCAATCTTTTCCAACCCACCCATAAACACTCCAATGTTTTCTTGATCCTATGAGACATCCCAAGAACTCAATCCTACGTATAATAAGAAAAAAAATCCAAATTTATTCAGAAATCCTTAAATACTATTAAAATATCACCCAAGTTTTCAAATAAATCCTTAAATAACAATTGCATCCCTAAATTTTGAGGGTATAATATATCTATTAGCACATCTGATTACGATGGGAAATCTTACAAACAAATTAAACTCTACACAACATACTAGATTGCATTTTAATCAAATAATTCCTCCCTACACATCGTCGGTCCTAAATTAGCATGGTGCCATCACCCGAATTGGATGATGCAAGGACAGGTTAACAAAGTGTCAATGCACACCTCCTCCAAAACCAAGTTTTCACTAAGCATTGTGATGTACATATATAGGATTCACATGCTTGCATCAGATAACAAGTTAAAGCAATTACAACCTTCGATAAAAAGGATTTTATAATGTAAATTCCTTTTTTTTTTCTTGCAATGACATGAGTTGTCAGGAATCTATTGGACTAGGGTTGATTAAAATTTAAAAAATTAAGATGACAAGTGAACAGTAAATTTCATAGTGACCACCAAAGAAATATAACAAAAAAGAAGAAATTTCCCATGAACATAACTTAAAAATTTCTTTGTTTTTGTGGAAAATATGACTTATTTGGTAGCCAAAAAATCCTTATATATAAAAATATATATATTTATATGAAAATAGCACTATTAAGTTTTAACGGTTAACTTTTTTTTATTATTTTTAAAAAATAAATTTGATCTATTATCTCTAAGATTTAGTTTATTCTTTTAGGATATAATATATTTAAAAAAATAATTTTTTTTATTGAAAATTTTATTTTTTAAAATAAGATAAGATATTGATTGTTAACTTTGATGGTTAAAGATTTAATCATCTACGCCACATGAAATGCACTATTACATCCTATAGCATTACTATGTATATATTATATATATATATATATTTATATATATATACGAAATTTCTGGGATGTGTGCTGTTGCACTGTGCAACGATGCCATTTTGATCCTGGAAAAAAAAAGATAAAACCACTCGGGCAAAAAATGAGTCATTTCGGTGTTTTTGCACCGTGCGATGGCACAAATCCCAGCCCCTATATATATATATATATATAAAAGAAATTTAGATCCAAATTACTCACATATAAAAATTTGGGACTAAATGGGGATTTTGCCGTAATTTTTATAAACCGCTTCGGCTGCCGCGCGCTGGCAAGAAGCCCTTTTGGCGGGACAAAGTCACAGAACTGCACAAACTTTCAATCGGAGAAGAGAAATGCTAACTGGACATGAAAGTCTTAAGAGATTAATCGGTAAACGCCGTCGATATCTTCCCAACCGTGATCTCATCCTATCCTCTCTGTCCGGCGAGGTAGAGATTCTGCATCTACGTAGATTCATTTGATTTTAACTCCTTTATGATACAATTTTTCCGTTTGTTTTTAGAAATCGTTGAATTTGGGAAACAAAGAAGGGAATGATGATTTTGGGCCAGTTGGTGATTCCTTGGAGTTAGACGATAAAACCGGCGGTTCAGAATGGGTTTATTGTCCTGTGTGTGGATGCAAAATTCGTGGTGGCGATGTCGTTATTAATTCTCATTTAGGTAAATTTTCTTTTGTTCGATTTCTGGCGAGTGATGCAAAATCTTAACCTTCTATGTACTTTGAACTCGAGATATTAATTGTTATTTTGTATACATATATTATTATAGAGATTTTGTTTGTATGCGTACTTATATTTCTTGTTTTTTCAACTCAACTACTAGTTTTAATTTCTCAGAAAAATTTTATATGTAGAAAGTGTGATTCAAGCAGCTTAATGCTAAGAAGTGCTATCATTTTCATTTTGGTTTTCAATTTTCTTATGGGAAATGTGCATTAAATATGAAATGAAAGTGACAAGTGGGCAAGGCTTTTCTGTTCTTCTGAAGTAAATTCTTCGGAGAATGACCGTGCATGATGCTTCTCATGCTCTTTTTGATCGATTAAGAGTTTCTACTTTTCTTTCTTGATTTTCATTTTGTTCCTAACATATGATTGAATAGGATATGCTCCCATCAACAAAATATTTCAGTTATTTATATTTGATTTTGATAGAATTGTTTTTTTTTTTTAGCATATTTTTAATGTTCGGTCCAACTTTGAATATGACTATATCTATTGACAAATTTTCAGATGCATGCCTTGCTAGAGGAACTAAACGCAAATTGAGTCAGCAGACACTCTTTCAATTGAACTTCTGTTCACGATCCAGAGTGACAACTCAGACTGTTAAGTCGAATTGCAGAGGAATTCCTGATACCACAGAGGGTGAAACTGATGATAATGATATATGTAATAATTCTAATGAATCTAGTGATTCAGGTGGTTATGAAGAAGATGACAATAGCAAAAGTCACAAGTTTAACTTGGATTCAGTTGCTTTGAAAAGAAAAGGATCTGCAGTGTCGGCAGAGAACCAGGTTAATGAAAATGGAATCAACAATCAAGTTGATTCCGCCTCATTGCCTTTTGAAGGAAAGATGTCTGAACATGATGTTGAGGCATTGACAGATGATGATGACTTATCTAGTATGTCACTTGAGACGTTTATTGTTGGCCGAAGGTTTGCTGATGAAACAGACTTATATCCTGGGGAAAAAATATTTCTCTCAAGAGACCCTCAGAATGCTAAAGATCCAAATGCTGTTAAGGTTCTTCCTTTGGCCTAACTTTATTTGAATTTCTGTGTTTTGGTTCATCTATCATTAACCAATGTTTTGACAGGTCCTTCCTGCAGATACTGGTTGTGATAAACTGCTGGGATTTATTCCTCGTGAGTTAGCTCAACATCTGTCTTCTTTGATTGACAAGTTCCAGTTATGTTTTGAGGTATTTCATCTCTGCAAATGGAATACAATAACCTGGCAGTTCTTCTTCCACCTGCAGCTTTCTTGTTACATTGCTCCATATGTGGCCAGGCTGTTGATTTATTACTTTTTAATCAATTAAACCCGTATGAATGCTGTACATCTGCGAAATTCATGTCTCTATTTCCCATTTTGGGATTTGAAAGTTTTGTTAGCAGCATGAGAAATGAGGTTCATCTTTTTGCATGGGAAGTTGACAGTAATTTGCTTTCTTCACTTTCAAATTCTGAATTTGTGATTTGACTATAGTTTGGTTCCCTTCAATGCTTTTACAGGGTTGTATAACTTCAGTGCCAAAGAATTCATTTGCGGTTGTACCCATCAGAATTGTTTGTCATGACAAGTTATATCAAGAAAAAAAGGATTCTGAAGATTTTCAAGTTTTAAAGTTTTTATGGAGACATGCTGTAAATACAGTCGAATCCGCAAAGACTACCATTACAAAATATCAGCGCAACCTTGTTCTATTGATACAAGAGGTTTTGAGGTGTCATTCACATGTTTTTACTGATGAAGAAAAGACTTTCCTGGGTACAACATGACCTCTCATATTATTTTTAAGTGTAATCTACAATTCCATTTTTGATTCGTCAAATCCATTTATTTATTTTTCTTTCTGCTTTTTTTAACAGAAACCTTGACCTCTCTTTCAGATGATAGTCTGAAGCTCTTTGCTAGGCTTTATACCCGAAAAGGTAGTCCTAATGCATGTTTTCTAATGTGTTATATCTTCTATTTGAGAATCTGTTATTTAGAAAAGAATGTGATTAGCTTTAGAAAAAGTGCCAGTGCTGTTTTTGATTCTCTGGATATAAAGTATAAACCATGTGCAGATTTTTCATTTTATTTTCGGTTTTGTAATTTTTTAATATATATACATATATATATATATATATATTTATGCACATTTTTGGATATGTATTTTACTTAGATGTGCATTTAAAGATTCACTTGCACTCTAAATTGACTGAAAAAGGTTTCCTCTCTCCATGCTTGTGGTTTGACAGCTAAGCAAGTTAGAAGAGGATTTACTTAATTTCTTGTTAGTCATAATGATTTTACTTCTTGAGTGATTCAGCATTATTTAATTTACTTGCAAGAGACATGGATTAATTCGGGGATGTCCTGCAATAATTTCACCACGTTTTTTAGACTATGAGACATTGTTGAAGCTTAGTGATTTAGCAATGAAGAGTTGAATTTTATGGTTCTGTGCATGGTGATTCTAAATGTTAAAAACGGGATAATTCCATTTGCCACTTGGTTGAGCATCAATTGAGTATCTAATGCACCAACTACCCCACTTTAAAGGAAATTGAAGAAATATTGCCTTAACTTGCCTTATCCAATGGATGAATTTGCAGTAAATTACATTATATTCGATTTGTTTGTCAAGTTTTCTACAAGGACACTTTCTCACTTTCAATTCTTTGAACCTATCTCGTTTTTCACAGAAATGTATCATGTTCTGTCATAATTTTTTCATGAACCACAAATTCACATCATTGTAATTTTATATGCACAGTTTTTCCTGTTCATTTGAGGATTATAGGAAAAAGATTTAACCATTTTGGGGAGTTTAGGATTATAAGTAATTGCCTTATTAAGAACCAATGTGCAATTTCTGCAATTATTTTGAAAATCATGATGAATATGTGAATTTGGCAGAACTCAGGAATAAAAGTTTAAGTTTCCAAAATTTTAACTGAGGTTGGAATAATTTGATGATGAAATAGAGACTTTCTTGGGGCAGAAGGAGTATGTAATATTTAATAATTTTTTTCTTTAGTCAAATAATTGTTTTAGTCCTTTTGGTAAATAAATACTGTCTATTGGCATAGATTGGTGTCCGTGCTGTTCTGTGGTGATAACCTTTATATACAGACTGTATACAATATGTACATTAAAAATTATCAAAGGAAAAGATTTAGGGCCAAATAGTACTCAAAAGAAAACTCATTAGATATTCAGATACAATGCTATTTAGTTGTTTTGTACCACAACCTAATGCCCTTTTTGTTGATATTTTTGAGAGTAACCCACCTGATGCAAGTAGTCAGACACTGGATTGAAGCACTGTCCAAAATACAGGGTGTAAGAGGAATTAACCTAGCTCTGTTTCCTACTTTAAACTCTCCAAAAGCAACTTGTTATATGAACTTTGGATTTGGACTGTGGGATGCTCATTTTTAAATCCATTATATTGTATACTGTCTTGCCAACTATATGGTCCTTAGGAAGTTTTCCAGGGAGGGTATCTTCAGAAGCTGGAGATTAAAGAGAAGTGATTAGTGAAAGAAAAAGAATTACTCCTTATGGTTCATAAGTTCTATACTTGATGCTTTTCTTCTCTGGGAAATTTCTTGAGGACTCAATTAGTGAAGTCCTGATGCCTAGTTTCCAGCTTTTGGACTTGGTTATTCCAAAGCTAAGAACAAGAGTTTACAGTGCTAGTTTTGTATTAGGAGGATTCAACTTGGAATTTTTTGTCAACCTTTTTTAAATTTTTTCAAATATTGGTGTGTAGGTTTTAAGTACCAAAATAGCCATTCCATGGTACATAAGGTTTGGGTGTGCTTGGTCATTTTCTTGGGGGTTAGTTAAAGAGCAAGCACTTTTCAATATGTGACTCTGCCATCATAGGGAAGGAATAATACATCATTAGTGGATACAAGCAATGCTACAAAATTAGTTGAGCCTGAAGCTTTGACTCCCCAACAGTATTTGACTATCAACACTCTTTCTATTGTTATTACTTCTGTGAACTGTTTTGTTGCACTGTGTAGTGTAAAACTTTTTAAGTCCAAAGAAGAAGTTATATATTTTTCTGGTATAAAGTTCAATAGTCTGCCTCAGCATGCAAGAGGTTATTTTTTGAGGGCTTGGGCATGGTTGTATGTTTTGTCCCTAAACCTGTCCAGAAAACAGTGTGTGATGTTTAATGGAAAACTATATTGTTTTGCTCCTGTAATTTCTTCTATTTTGCCATAATTATGAAATCCAAAGTTTTAACTTGATTCTGATAGCGGCAGAACCCTTATTCTTGATAGGTATCTTGAATTCTATTTTTGAATTTGATTTATCAGTGCCTTATAACATGATGTAAGATAATTTTGAGAGGTTTATTTTCTGCAGTGGTCTATGGCTTGAAAATCTTGCTTTTCTGCCTCAGGGCCATGGTTTCGGATGTCTAACATTTCCTACCCTGAGATATTAGACTTCAAAGGAGCAATCGTGGAACTCACTGGTAAATAACTTGCCACTTTTTACAGTGGCTCATGTGTCCAATTATCAGGATAGGTGTGGAAAATTATTTGAGATCATGGTCTTGACATTTTTGCAGCATCAGGGTTTATTCTTTCTCTTGAATCAATGAACGAAATACCATGGGATGACTTAAAGGAGGTTCTGAATATACTTAACATTGTTGAACTGCGGGAAATGGCGCAGGCAAGTGCCATGAATAATAAGTTTCACAACATATTCTGTCCTTCTTTCTCTCTTCTTCTCTTACTCTACCTGTATGTTTTGTCACATACAAACTAGAAACATGTAGTACGAGAAAATGTAGAGTATTTTTAAATGAGCCATACCTTTAATATTTATTGAGGTGGCATTCTCAATCTTTATGAAATTGATTTGGTTGATCTTTAAGGACTATTCTAATTATTTTTTCATCCTATTAGGAATGTAGAGATTATGTAGGGAGTTATATGCATATGACTCTTGCTCTTTTGATATGTCATGAAACCAACAAAAGTAAAAATGATATATTATATTATAGCTATCAATTAAAGTACCGAGCTTATGTTTTTGGTTCTGCTTTTGTCCTTTATCATTTTAGATACCTATCCATAGTGGTATCCGGAAACATGCAACAATTATCAACTTTGCAGATAAACGCACTACAATTTTTTTGACTTCAAAAATAAATTTAGTCAAACAATGTCAAGAATATTCCTTGTCCCATACTATTACTTTCTGCTATGAACTGCTCTTCTAGTGGATCACTATGGATGGGTCCTTGTGATTTGATCAATGTTGATTTTTGGCTTAACTTTTAAATACACCAACTTGAAACATTCCCAAGACTCATCATAAAGATTCAAGCTAGTTACATTGGCCTATATTGTTTTGCAGACATCAACCAATGTTTTGATTTAGTAGATATTTCAATACCCTAGTCAAAGTGATTGAAAGTCCTAATTGAAATTAATTAAGAACCCTAGAAGAGTTTCATGGAGAACACTAAGAGAGATCAAGTTTGATCCAAATTGATTTCACTCAAAATATGATATGTTGTTAATTGGTTACATTATAATGGTCTGTATATAGGCAAAAACTTGATTTAAACCTAAAAAATTCGTTTTAGGGTCAAAAGACCAAAATACCTTTAATACATATGGGAAATAATAAGAGAAAACCAAGAAAAGTCAACAAAATCAACGATGGTTGGAGCAGTGGAGGGGCTGTCCAGCGTTGTCAAGGGCAGCTTACTGAAACGCTTGGCCAAGTGTGCTTCTGAAGCTGGCACCGGCTACAGGCCATCCGGCACTGGACAGGTCTTCTTCCCATATGTTTGGCTTGTCCTTTCAACCTTTGTTGCTTGGTTTTGAATGGACTCAAGTTGCACACTTCTTAATCATGTTTTTGGGTCTTTTATGCAAGCTTTCATGCCTTCTAAATCTTCATATATCAGTCTTCAATCTTGAATACATTCCAAAGCTTTTCAACTTGGCCTGCATCTTCAAGTTTAACTTCTCCAATCAATGCATCAACATCAAGTTGTTTTCCTTTGTTTAGCATCAATACCATCAATGCCTTCTTTATCTTTGAAACATCCTCATACTTGAAGTACACGTCGTTGTAGGCAAGTCTTACTCCATGAAACCCATCTTCAATGTATTCTTCATTTGATGGTATCCAAAATGTTTCAGCCAATGTTAGGTTCCCTCCTTGATCACCACCACCTTTTTTTGATTGACACTACTGTCTATGCACCTAAAGTGAATATTTGGCTTCTGATATAAATATATATATATATATATATATTTATATATTTGTGTTATTTGTTTATTCTTGGTGGGGAGGGAAAGCATCAACTGGTTTCCCTCAACTACCTTTCTCTCTCCATTTCTTTTCCTTCTTGGTTAAGTAGCTAATCATTGCCTCCAAATTGAAGTTCTTAATGAGTTTCAGAAGATCTACATTTCTTATGTTTTACACCATCCAAAGATTAATTTGGCAACAGAAATTCCTACATTTTGTAAATCATTGAGAAGACATGAATTAAATAGATTTTTTTTTTTCTTTTCTTAAACATGCATTGATTTTTAACTTTGCAGATAGATGTCATAAAAAAATGTAATGAAATAGACCTTTTGCCCTCGGTTTTCACAATTTTTGGAGGACTCTGGCAAAGTTTGTATTCTCAGTGAAGTCCACTTTTTGTCAGCACCATGCATTAACTTTCAAACTTAGAGCAATCTGTCACATGAACTGACTGAAATGTGTTCTTGCCTCTTTCAGACATGTATTCAAGAAAATTATAATTAAGAGTATTAAGGGATTAAATTCAACTCCTTTCTATCAGCTTAATCTTTTAGATTAATTGAAAATGTAACACGTTATCAGGGTGGCGGGAGGTCTTGGATTTTGGCTCATATTATTCACAAAAAAAAAAATTTATGTTTGCCCATTTATTGTTGATCATATGATGAGTCTAATTGTGAATTTCTGGTCAGCTCCCACATTAGGGGGGCATGTTACTTTGTCGAATTTCACCACGGAGAAGGCCCTTAAATGAACCACAAGTCACCGGGTAACCATTTAAATTTGTTTCGACTATTGGAAGTGCCTAACAGTAGCTACAGTGGTATTTGGTCATTGCCCATCTGTGAGTTGGAACAACAAATGTAATCATCAAACCCCCAAGATTGTTTACTGCAAAAGCTACTAACTTTAGATCTGCATCTTTAGAAGAAGTTTGGCTTCTTTCCTTTTTATTGTGACCTTTGTTAACTACCAATTTAAGGTTTTGGATTGTGTGAAATTTTAATATGGTATTAGTGTAGGACTTCCTTTGTTCAATTCCTTATATTAACGAAATTTGTGTTGTTTAGCCCATTTGTTTTTGGCCACATGTATTGTTTATTATTAGAAAGTGATTCATTGTGGACTATGGGGTTCTTATAAATGGTGGCAAAGCTGCACATTTTCTTCATACCTGGAGTGTGATCCTTGTAGTGTACTATTTCTGTTCATCAATGTCAGGCTGTATTGATAATTTGCAAGGTTATCTAATTGTCTGAGATAATGATATTTGGTTAAAGTGTTCAATCATACTTTAATATGCTGGTGCTAAAGCTATTGTTCTCTGTGGAACATTTAAAATTTGAAAAGCATCAGAAATAAGTAATTTGCAGTTCTACCTGAGCAGCCTTGTATCTAGGTTCCCTCTGATACCTGATCTTGAAGATGGCAAAGGTTGCAAGAGCTAAATTCATTGTCTTTGGACATAGAAATTGCTCTATTTTAACTTATAAATTCTACATTTTTGTTCCTTTTTGAACTTGATCTCGTGAAAGATGTACTTTTTTGAGTTTGGATTCTACCTGGTGGATCCTAGGATTCTTAGGTTTTAATCTGTTTTCTTTTCATGAAATTGCAGAATTCTCCATGGAAAACCGGAGAAAGACTCAAAAAAGGCACCAAAAAGCAAGATCTGATTGGTTTACTGGTTTCTTCATACAAAAATGCTGTATGGTAGGTTCAAGTTTTATGGTGTGGTTTGAGGAAATCAATACTTTGATTTTAATTCTGCTTTTTTCTGTATACATTAGACTTCCACTTCTTGATCATGCAGCTCAAACCTACAAAGTTTGATTTTATCAAAAACTTCCACCTGCATCCGGATAACAATATCAGCCGAGTCTCTTATTTGGCGAGCTGAGGTACTTCTTGAATCTTATTTCAAGGTTAGAAACTTAGTTTAGTGCTCCCTCCATCCCATGAAGATAGACCACTTATATTTTTTGGCATATTTTTTTTAAAATGAGTAAGCTTGATTAGTTTAATTATTTTTAGTGTTAATTTTACTTGTATACCCTACATTCAATATTTAGTCAATGATGTGAAATTCTGAACATGGAATGAAGGTGATTGGACAAAGGAGGTAAGTTGTTCTTCCAATGGATTGAAAATAAAAACAAAGGGAGAAGAGAGAGAAACGGTTGGATTTTAATAAGAGGAGTGAAAGTCTTCAAAGAGTTAAGAAGGTTATCTTAGTCTTTTTAACTTATAAAACCAGCTCTTTTGAAAAAGATATTGGATTATGTTTTGGGACAAAGAAAAGGGAAAACTGAACTATCTTTATGGGATGGAGGGAGTAGATCTTTTCCCTATTTATATCATTGTTCTTTTTTTCTTTTTGTGCAGAGGCTTTTCTTCCTCAATGGGGAACAGGATTTCTCGTCATTTTTACTTGTGGATTTAGGAATTGTCAAATATCCTACTTACAACTGTATACAATTGGAACAAATTTTTAAAACTAGAAATGATTTTCTATGTTATGAGGAGGTATGCCTTGTTGTTGCACTTTTCCATCTTTGTTTCTTCTTTTCACTTTCTCCTTTCGTTAAATATCTTTAGGTTACTTCCTCAGGCAATTGAAGTTGCACAAATTATGGATGAATCTATTGATAAGAACAATGCTGACTCGGTGACAATATGCATAGAGGTTTCTGACTTCCGGATATCAAATTTTTTAGAGGCAGATCAATCATCAAGTTCAGGATCAGCAGCTGCACTTTCATCATGCTTTTCAGCTTCTTGGGTCTACTCCAAAGTGGTCTTATTAGGTGTTTCCTTCCTTGAGCATAAGAAGAGGTATGCGGATTGTGCTTGGTTTTGGCGATTGTGTTCATTCCCATTTATGAATTTTCTTCGTCTTTGTGCCTTCTAAACCTCCAGGTTGACCTATCTAGAGCATCAGAGGAATGGGGTTTGCGCTTGGTAGTCATTATAGTTTAAAAATTCTTTCTATTATCTTTTAATGCATCCGTTCAAGAGATTGGCAAACAGAACTTTTGAGGCAGCATAAAAGATGCATCTGAATTCATGGTTGTAAGCGGCACTGCATATTTCGAACCTAAGAAAAACATTTTTTGTTGCCTGGGCATCTAATGGAATTTCTATGGTGAAACAACTCATGATAGATAGAGTATAAATGGTTGCTGGAACTGCTTACGTGTGTGGGAATCTGGATAGAGCTCCACCTGAAGTGCTGAGACTTAAAAACTTGAAAATAATAAATTGAAAAGATTAATTCCTGTTCAACATAATTGGATTAAAATGATCATAGTACAAGGGTGATAAGATCTGGATTTTTCTAGAGTGCTTCAGCCTAGTGTTACCAAAGTCCAGAATGCACTATGTTCTGTCACAGGTTCAACTTGGATTGGATGTATCGTGAAAATGAGGGAGAGGGATGATTTAGAAGATAGGCAAATTATATGGCAACAAAAATTACCAGTAATGAATGTTAAGATCATTGGAAATCCTTTCTTGAAGGGAGATTGGTTGTGTTCCAAAGATCAATAAGTTCATGACACTTAACTAGCTTGAGTCTGAAAAGAGAAGCAACAATTTCTGTTTCAAATTTGTATGCTGTGGGGAATGGGGGGAAACTACTATGGTCTGTCTCACCTTTTTTTTTTCCCTTCATCTTTCCTGGTTGAATGTTTTACTGATAACAGCCCATGGACTCTCTTTCTTTAATGCCTATTGTGGCAGTGTTGCCAAATGTGAGATCAGCAAGAATGGTTAGCTACTCTGCTATGAGGGTAAAGGAAGTATAGGAAGGAGAGCCTCCATAACCTAATGAATGTTTGTTCCGCCCCCCATAAAGTACAAGAAGATTGATTAAAGGAACAGACTCTTGATTCTAAGAGTTGTGTAGTTTGGCTCCTTTTAACTCACCCAAAAGCCATGCTTATGAAATAAGGTGATTTAGAAATTTGCTATGGGTTCGACATCTGTAGTAGGTGAGATGTAGGATATCAAGGGGCATGGGTGCACAGTAGCAGTTAGTTCTCATGATTGTTTTCTTATTTTAGATTGTTTGGTTTTTCATGACTTTACATCTTAGTTCATAATTTCGTACTTTTCCTTTCTTACAAATAGATGTGTCATAAGGAATCTGAATATTCTAATTATCACTCGCAGCTATGCTGATGCAATCAATCTACTGAGGCGGCTTCTGATTGCATTCACTTCTGACCAAAGAAGGGGATACTGGACACTGAGGCTTTCGGTTGACTTGGAACATTCAGGACGTATCAATGAGAGTCTTCAAGCTGCTGAAGATGGGCTACTGGATCCATGGGTTCGTGCTGGTTCAAGAACAGCCCTGCAAAGGCGGGTGCTACGACTAGGGAAACCACCGAGGCGATGGAAAATTCCCAGTTACTCAAAATCCATTAAGAGGAAGATTCCTGAGGTAAATTTCACTAATCAGTAGTAAGAATGTGATTGGGATGAATGAGCTTTCTATTTTAAATTGGGTCTGAGAAAAAAGATTAGTTCTGAAATAGCTTTTCTTCACTTCATGATGATTGAGGTTCACATTCAAGGCATACCTCTGAATTCTAAGATGGGAATCAAGAGCATACTTTATAATGAAAGAAGGGAAGAATGCAGAGTAGAAGAGCTTGCTTTGCAATATTATGCTGGAGAAGGAGGCGGGTGGCAAGGTGTTCATACAGAAAGTGGTATTTGGTTGACTGTTTTTGGGCTCTTGATGTGGGATATTATATTTGCTGATATTCCAAATGCCTTCTGCACAAAATTTCAGGTATTTAATCAGTAAATTTATTGTATTTGATATGAAGCAAATTTCATTACTAGGCGAGGACTAGAATAATTTATATTGATCAGTGTTGGTTATAACTGTTTGCAGTGTATTTTGGGAAAAGATTTCTTTATTGTATACTGTTTGATGCCTGAATCATGTTACTCATGGCAACTTTTGTTTGATGTGAACAAGCTTTCTATTAAGAGAAGCCAAATGACATAGTAAATTTCTTTCAGGTTGGAAATTTGCTGCAATGGAAATTTACTGACTGAAAATAGCACTTCATGTAAATTGCTTTGACAAGTAGAAGTTGATTTAGCAAATATCTAAACAGATTCATTTTCTGTACTTGTTTTTCATTTTTTGCTATGGATGCAATAAGTATAAAAGAACCCACCAATGAGGGTAGCCTCTGATCTTCGTTTTGTGCCTATAACATTCTTAAGACATGCATTATTCCCTTTTGCAGACTGCTCCATTGGATCTGGAGACTGATAACTTTTATGCAGTTAGAGAGACCCTTATAGAAGAACAACTTAAAAATATTGAGCATGGCATGGCAGAAGAGATTCTTGTTACATCTTGGCAATCACATGTGGGGACAGCCTGTAGGGGGGTTAACTGGGATAGACATTCCCTGTCTGAGCTTCGTGCAGCCGTTACATGCATTCGTGGTCTTTCTCTTGCATCAATTTTGAGACACTTGGCCCAAGATTATCGGAATTGGTCTAGTGGAATGCCTGATCTACTGCTTTGGCGGTTTGTGAATGATTACACTGGTGAAGCAAAGCTTGTGGAGGTAAAAGGACCAAGAGATAGACTTTCTGAACAGCAGCGGGCATGGTTGCTATTCTTAATGGACTGTGGATTTAATGCAGAAGTGTGCAAAGTGAGTCCTGCTCGATCCTAGTAAAACCTCATTATTGCATGAACTGATTTGGACTATAAGTCACGATACAACTGGAGTAACCTTAACATCTTTGTCAAGATGAGAACAGTGGCATTCTTGGCATGAGAGTTTCACTTGTATTCTCTATAAAGTATGATGAACCCTTGATAGGGGCTGCAAATCATGCACTTCCTCTATATATCATTCTCATTCCTCCTGGAAAGTATTAAAAATGGAGTCCCTGCAGAGGAAAAAAAAAATGACATGTCCATGTTGGAGATGTCCATTTATTGTGTCAGCTTTAACAATCACTTTCCTGTTGGAATGGGGCTTCATATTCATTTGTCAATATATCAATCTCTTGATTGTGGCAGCAGTATGATATAATCATTATAGTTTAGTTGTAATATTGTAACATTCTAGAGAACGAATATACAGAAAGGAAGAGTTACTGTTTTTGACCTATTAATGTGGATATAGAAATGGATAAAATGAAGAGTAACGTGTTCTTCAATAAGGCTGTATTGTGAATTAGGAAAGCTTGCTTTTGAATTCCGGTCAAATTGTTCCTTTCAGTATATGCTGCAATATGCATCCTTTGTGCTGCAAACTCAAACTGGTTGCTTTTTGTTAGATAGATGGTTTGTTTTGGGTAAAATGACCAATTTCTTTCCCCAAAGTTTAGTAAAATATTTTTTGGGTAAAGGTGATAGAAGCATTTAAACTTTTCCATTTTTTAATTTAGACATTCGAATTTTTTTTTTCCAATTTCAAACATTTGAACTTTTTAAATGTATCCAATCTGACACTTTTGTTCAACTTAGGCATTAATGGATCATAGAATGCATCCTTGCGCGCATTGAGTGACTTTTTTTAAGGGTATTTTTTTTGGAAGAATGGTTGCTTTACCTTCTTCATTTCACATTGCAAATTCCGCTTTCCTGCAAGGAACTCACCCATTAGTTCATTTGCTCATCGCTAAACTTGTTCATGGGCCAAGCCCACTAAACAAATAGCCTAGATTGGATTTGCAAGGTAACAAGGGAGAAATTTGAGAAAGTGGCGGGTATAAGAGATCACCCACCCCGATAAAACTTTTACAAGTGTCGGATAAAAATTCGTCAAAAGTTCATTTATGAAGTATTTAATGTGGCTTCGTGGAACATATAAGATATCTTTTGTCTACCTAGCCCTGAGCAACTAGGCAAAAGCAGTCAAGATTCCCGATTCCCACTTGTACGAGGTCGTACAAGAGGACACCTCAATTAGGATCATCTCTTCTAGAGATCATCTAAATCTAAATATAAATATCTATGTTTCTTGATAAAAAAATGGTAAGACCACATTATTCAATCTTCAACTTTCCTTCCTCACTGATCATAAACATAACTTGCTTGTCAGAGGTGATTTAGGGAATCAATCTTCTGGCCCTTATTGATTTGCAGGCTGCTTGAAGATCCGACAATGACCCATCAACCCAACTGATTTCCTTGCAATATCTGATTAGTTCCGTTATCGGGAAAACCTTTTTCTTCAAAAGAAGTTTCCGAACGAACACTGCATCCCATTCTTTTTCGGCTTCGATAGCGAGAAAGTTCTCCTCCATCCTCTGCTCTCTGGTTCGTAAGCCATCACTATGGAGAGGAACCGTGGAAAGGGCGTCCACACCTTCAGAGAAAACTCAGTGCACTCAGCGCTGCAGCCACTGTTCACTGGATTACCATTAGCAACTTCCGGCACAGTCCAAAACGAGGTCACTGATTACATGACTCCGATGACAAATAGACTGCCCGTCAAGCAAAGGTTGGGATTCACCATCGGAGAAGGTGACATGAGAAATAGGTTAAACACCAACGGAAGTCAAGGCGCTGTTGATCCACTCTCTGATTATCAGATTCGAGTTCAACAACTCAAAGAATAACTTCGATTAGCCAGGAGGCAAAAGTAGCTCCTAAGTGACTGGGTTGCCTTGAATGATGAACTGGCCACCAGAGGACAACCTCTGCCTCCGCTTCATGCTCTATCCACTTCCCAAATATTGCTGGGGGAATAGAGCCCTCCTAAGGTTTGAAACAACCAGATAAAGCCTCACGCTTTCGGTGGGGCACGAGATCCCAAGTGTGAAGGATGGGGCCTCGTTGAATGGTAGGGAAAGAACGGAACCCTCAAGAAGCATGGTGGGAGACTCGAAAAGCTATGCACACTACGAGGTTGCTAGGGAGGACCTGGGTGGAGAAAGTAAGAAAGAGAAAAGAGGACATTAATTTCCTTGAAGAAGAGCACGTACACCAGAGAAAGACAGGGAGTCCCGTAGTAGGTCCAGAACACCCAAGATGGGGGCCTTGACTCCGAAGTCATCGTTCATGAAATGGATTAGGGAAACTCCCCCTAATTCTGATTTTAAGCTCCCCACTCTCTCTCTCTACGTGGGAACAGGAGAGCTCAGGATCACTTGTGCCGTTACATGAAAGCCATCACATCGATTAGCAACAACAACGAGGATATCATGTGCAAGGCTTTCCCCAGCATTTTGGGGGAGAAGATAACTACCTGGTTTTCTAACTTGAAGCCCAACATCATCGACAAATGGGTTGTTCTGGAAAAAGGGTTTCTGGCTCCATTTGGCATAGGTAGCTACCTTTGGAAAAACCAAAGCATTCTGTTCAATAAGAAGCAGGGAGCTGGCAAAAGTCTCTCTAGCTTTGTAGAAAGATTCAAGGTGTATGATGAGGTAGCTGGGGTAAGGAGGTTGCCCTCCATGCCTTCGTGCAAGGCATCACGTCCACCCATCTAATGATAGAGTTGAACATAAGACCACCAAAAACTGTAGGGGAGATGTTTGAGCAAGGAGGGTAAGAATAGAACCAGCAGGATTTAAGGTTTCAGCCCCCCTGCCCCCCGAGCTGAATGTTCCCCATGGTGACCTCATTGCTGTCCTAAAGGAGCAATATGGCATAGGAAACCCTAAACCCAAGGATCCAGATAATCAGGACAAAAGGGACCAGATTCGCTATTGCTCCTATCATCAGGATAGAGGTCACACCACAGAGGACTGCACTCATATGAAAAGAACGATCTAACGCCTCATAAGGAAAGTACAGCTCCAAGAGTACAAATGGTGCTCCACAGAGAGATAATCGCTTGAGACCGAACAGGGAGGAGAGGGTGATAAATATGATTATTGAGAAGATTCCCTCGGTAACTCAGCTTCAAAAGTAGATTCACCAGTTGAATCAAGTTTATTCAGTTTCAAAGATTTTCGGCGAGGGGGGGATAATCTCCTTCAAGAGAAGCGAGCACACACCGACAATAACGAAAAGATCTCACCTGCTATGTTTAGAGGTTGCCATCTGGGTCCACAACGTAGAAAATAAAGCAAGCGATGGTTAACATCGGAGCTTACAATGATATCCTTTATTATGCCTTTTTTTTTTGTTTTTTTTAATGAAAACCGTTTATAATGATGGAGAGTTTGACAGATCCTATCTGTTAATTAAAATGGAATTAAGAAAAAGGAAGGGATATAAATAACCTTATTCCTCAGCAGGTGGAAATCAATCCTCTATGATGCAGGATGGTTTGAGTTTGGAATGGGCTCAACTTTGACTTTTGGGCTTTTTATATTTTAAAGGCTTTTTAATTTCCAATTAGGTTTAAGATTAGATTTTAGGTTATAAATCGTTTTGTCTTAGTTACAGAAAGCTTATATAATGTGATTTTTTCGACTTTTATCATCAACTTTTGGTCATTAAATTGAAAATTTGTGTATTTTCACAATATCCAATTCTTTTCCAGTTTAGCCGTTTATTCGTTCCTGTTTATTGCATCATTTGGTATCAGAGCACTAGGTTGCCTTCACCAATGGCTGAACAGAATCGTGTTGGTCGTGGATGACGTCGTGTTGAAAGGGGACGTGGAGTCGTTCCTAAGGAAGACGAACAGCCTCGTCAACGAGACCTGCGAGAAAATGAAAATGGAGCGGCAATTGGTGCAGGCTAGGTTGGACATTCAAACTAAGAAGGGGGCGGAATCAAAGATTAAATTTGAAGATGAAGGGGAAGATGACAACCCGTTTGTGGCATTGAACCGGGGGCGGTGTGACCGACTGGAATGACAGGGCAAACAACAATCTTCTTTTCGGAATCTCGATATGAAAATCGAAATTTCCGATTTTTGATGAGGGAGGTAAAAAAAAAAAAAAGTTCTAGATCTGGAAGTTGTTGGAACAGTCCATATCGTCGGAGAAGTCAAATGGTCGCCTGAGTATTGCCGGTCCAGAAGACAGCAGCAAATCCAGGCGAGACGACAAGCAGACACCGTCGAGCTGGGCAAAGGCAGAGGCAGAGGCCAGATCAAGCAAAGACCGAGCTGTAGAGGCGCGCTATAGACAACCGAGCAGTGCAGCTTGAGCAGACGAGCAGATCTGCAAGTTTCTCCCAGGCTCGACGCAATGGCTTCTTCTCCAGCGTGTAGAAACCTTTGCAGCCACTGTGCTGCACAAAGACCAAGTAGATCTGGAGTAGACCAGACTGTAGTCTGTTGGGTAAACACCAGGAAAAAGCTCAGAAAAGTTAAGCGCAGATCTAGTCGGCAACACAACGATGGTTGCTGGAGGCTGGTTCGACAGTGATGGGCAGATCAGATCTGGTGACTGTAAGGAGATGGATGGCCGAGATTTGCTAGCGGCTGGTCAACAATGATGGCTGCTGGCAAAGAGGGTTGTCTTGTTGAAGAAGATGAAGACATGAAAACCTAATTAGGATTTCTCCTATTTGCAATAGAGGGCCTCAATTTTTCAAAAATTCTAGATTTGGTCGTTAAGTTTTGTTTATTAGTCCAATTAAGAGTTGTTTATTATTATTATTATTATTATTATTATTATGATAGCTTTTTAGTTAGAGTTATTATTATTATTTTTAGCTTTTTAATTAGAGTTCTTTTGGGCCTTAGCATTGGTAGAAACGCAGCTGGTGAGGATGAGTCAGATTCGAGGGCGAATCTTTTCAAAGCCAAGGAGAATGATGCAGGCTGGCCCGAGCTTGGAATGGGCTCAACTTTGACTTTTAGGCTTTTTATGTTTTTGGGGCTTTTTAATTTCCAATTAGGTTTAGAGTTAGATTTTAGGTTATAAATATCTCTTTTTTTTTTACTTACAGAAGGCTTTTATAATGTGATTTTTCTGACTTTTGGTCGTTAAACTGAAAATTTGTGTGTTTTCACAATATCCAGTTCTTTTCCTGTTTAGCCGTTTATTCGTTCCTATTTATTGCATCACACTACATAAGAGAAACTATATTCGAAAGTTATTTAAAATGGGAAAATTGAAAGCATTCCGAATGTAGAACAGCTACCAATTCATCTTATGGATAGTGCCACTGCTGCTTGACCCCTCAGCATAGACAAACACACATCTTGCAGAACAAATCTCATGGAAAATCAACAAAGGGATGATTTTGGAAATAATAGCCTATCTCTTCACCTGGGAACTCTAGCTATTTATTCATTCATTCAGAGAGTGTTGAGAAATATGCATACCACCAGTGATATCAAACATGCGAGAGAAATGAAACCAAATTTCCAACGCTATCTTGTAGGAACCAAACAAATGATTCAATATTTCAGAAGCACACTTATAGTGACATCTGGATGTTAGACTAAAGCCCATATATGTTTGAATGTCATCTGTTGCCCAAAATTTCCAAGCTAGACACCACATGAATATTGACCAAGAAAGGGGAATTTTCCTGTGAAAATAATGAGCATGAAGCTCTACAGCAGCTGACTTTTTCTTTGCCAAAGATGCTAGACAATCAGATAGCTGAAACTTCCCATTAGACGATTTCTTCCACAAGTAAATATCTCTCGAATCCTCTCCTTCCAAAGTAAAATAAAGAATCGAATTGCACAGATCAGGTGACAGCAACTTCTGCACCTCTTCCGTTCGCCACTGTCCTTGAAAAATTAGCCCCTTAACTGTGATAGAGGGGATGGAACATCACACTGAAACTTCCCACTATCCTCCTTTACTATGCTTGCTTCAAGAAGATAGGCTTCAATTATGCCCACCTCACATCTTATGCTAGAACGCTAGAAGGCTTTACTAACCACCAAGTGCAAGTGAAAGGGAGATTCACAACCCTAATTAGATAGGGGATCGACAACCTCACCTGAGTCGAGATGGTAAATTTTCTGGTTTTAGATTTAACGTCTAACTACAATGCAATTCTTGGTATCCCTTTGTAGGCAACCTTTGAGATGGTGATGCCAATAGCCCATCAAAAGGTGAAGTTACCATGTAAGGAAGGAATCATAGCGTTGCAGAGTGATAAAAAATCTATGCTTCACCATCAGATTGCCAACTGCAAGAGGAAGCTTAGCCCTGAAGGCACAGACTTAGAGATACCTCAGTGAATCCTAGAGGTGCCCCTAAGCCTCCCTTCGATGTGCTGGAGGTGGAGATAAACCCCATGTTTCTAGAGTAGAAAGTAAGATTGGGGCAAAATTTCCCCATAAAGAAAAGTAGCGCTTGATATCTCTATTAAAGGAATACCAGATGACCTTTGCCTGGAATGTAAATTAGATGTCGGGCATAGAGGAGGACATCATCATTCACCATTTGAATGTCAATTGGACTTATAAACCAATCCGGCAAAAACCTTGAAATTCTGGGCCAAAAAAAAAAAAAAAAAGGGTGGCCATCAGGGAGGGGTTGCCAAGTTGCTTGAGGTGGGGTTTATAAGAGAAGTCAAATACCCCATGTGGTTAGCTAATGTGGTTATGGTCAAGAAGGCTGACGGGAAATGGAGAATGTGCGTGGACTTCTTCGATTTGAATAAGGCCTACCCAAAGGATTGTTATTCGTTAAGAAGGATAGATGTCGTGGGGGACGTTGGTGTAGGTTACAAAGCTTTTAGCTTCCTTGACTCATTTTCAGGTTACAACTAGAACAAAAAAAGGAGTGGGATCTATTGCTATTACATGTGTCAATTAGGGCTTGGGTCCATGGGTCCCCTTATATATATGGACTAGGATGGTTAAGTTTTAGATAACCCATTTAAATTGGAGCTTTCGTGGGTTGAACCCACTCAGATAGGGGTTGGGCTGGCCCATTGGGTCAAAAGATGATTTTTTTTATAAAAAAATTACATTTTACCCAAAATCTATCTCCTCCACACACACAGACCTCAGATCTACCTTAGTGATTCTCTCCCAAATCCCCTCTCTCCTTCCTCTTCCTAACAACCCTGCCCCAGCCCCCTCCGCCACCAATAAAACTTTAAAAACTTTATATTGAAACTCCTTTTTTTTTTGTTAGAGATAAAGATATTCAATTTCAAATAAAAATTGAAATCTACAATTTCGAGCGGAGAGTAATTAGTTTAATTTAGAAAATGCAGCAAACCTATCCATACCAAATAGACATATTGTAATGAACTTTCAAGGGATAAAAAGGAAAACTACATGAAAGATTGTGATGATGAACATAAGAAGAAGCTTATCCCTTTAAAAATAAAAGGGTCACTGAGATATTTTTAGCATAAATAGCTCTAATTAGATATTTTGCTACAAAAACCAGTAGACTTCTCTGTCCCGAAATAGAAGGCTTTCTAGACCCATCACTACATGAAGCCACCACACATCCAAAGCCTGTGAGCAAAAGCAAAATTTGAAATTTTGATCTACCATCAGCAACTTTGAAGACTTGAATTCTGGCATGAAAACAAATAGATTCCGTCCAAACTACCAAAGGGCAAAAAGATAATGAGGAAATTTCTTCCCTTGCAGTGCCCCCGTCATCCATCCACGGCCAAATAGATAGATAGATGGGTGTTTTGAGCATAATATCGGTGCTCATACTACCCTGCGCTGCTCTTCCACCATCTAAACCAGATCCAGATGATGAGAGATGCTTAACCCGTCTAAGTGAATCTTTGCAAGACACATTGAAGAACTTACAAAACTGGACTACCACCTTTGCAAATCCCTGCCAAGGCTTCACTTCTTACCTTCAAGGCAACACCTACAACAATGGTAGAATATATAAACTCTCCCTTAAAGGCAATATCTCACCTTTTCTTTCCAACTGCACCAATCTTCAAGCCCTTGACCTCTCCTCCAACGCTATCGTTCTTCCAATCCCATCGGAACTTCAAAACCTTGCCGTCCTCAATCTTTCCTCTAATCATCGACAGAGCTGTTGGAAGAAACAGAGCAAGGGGACAAATGGTTGGGGGAATTTAAATATATGGGCCCATGGGCTTGAGAGAATTTAAATGGGCTTTAATATAAAAGTGGGCCTAAGCTCTATCTGAGTCATTTTAAGTGGGCTAGGGCTGGACCGATCCATATTGACAGGCTTAACTGCTATAATATCATGCCTTTTGGGTTAAAGAACGCCAGGGCCACCTAGTTGAGAATGGTGAGCTTAGTATTCAAGGAACAAATTAGGCGGAACCTCAAAGCTTATCTTGATGATATGGTTATCATGAGCTTGTTTGAGAAAGACCACATGATCGATTTAAGAGAAACTTTTGACAATCTCAATAAATATCAAATGAAGCTCAACCCATCCAAGTATGAGGCTTGTTCGCTGACTGGAGGTCGTTGGTTGTGCGGAGCTACTGGAGGTGGATTTGCGGGGCTTGTGTTCCTAGCCAGGAACTCTTGTAAGTGCACTTCCTTGACCAACCTCTCAATCTCTCACTTGATGTCAAAGTAGTCCTCTGTGAGATGACCATGGTCTTTATGATAGTGGCAAAATCTGGGCGGGTCTCTCTTGGCTTGGAGAGTTCTGAGAGGTTTTAGCTATTTTAGGTGACCCTTCTTCTCCATAACCACCAGTATTTCTACCCTTGAGGTTGTGAGAGGAGTTGTCACCAGGTCTGGAATGGGCTTCTTCTTCTTGTCAAAGGATCCTCCCTTCAAGTAAGGGTCCTTCCTATCTCTTTTTGAGATTTGAGAGCTTTTTGGATGCCTCTTGTTGTCTTTGTCAGTGGCTAAGGCAAAGCTAGGAATCTTCTTCTGGACTGTCGTTTCTTCAGCTTTTGTTAATTTCGCAAGGAGTGTTTGCACCTCCTTAATGGTTTTTACTGATTCTTCTGCCAATTTGAGGGCTACGTACCCCCTTCCAATCTTTGCTTGAAGGCAGCGATGTAGATGACATCATTCTTTTACTCGATCTCTATTGCCTCATCATTAAAGACACTGTAGTAGCTTTTCGTGCTCTCTCCAAACTTATGTTTGATGTTGAACAGGTCATTGATGTCTTTCTCACATCTCTTGTTGCGTTGATAATTCTTCATAAATAGTTTCTTTAGCTGTGTCCAGCTCGAGATACTTGCCTTTGAGCTCCCTTTGAACCAGGACTGTGCTTTTTTGGTCAGCTTGGATTGAAAAGGGCGACATTTGACATGGTCAAGGTATTCGAACATCTCCATATTGGTCACATATTCATCTATGTGTTGTAGTGGTTCCGTTGTGCCGTGATATTTCGCCTCCACCTGTGGGGCTTTGAATGTTGGAGGCATTCGAGTAGTCCTGACTTTGTGGACCAATGGCGAGGGCTTAGAAAGGTCCACACTGCTCTGTATCTCCTGATTTCCATTTCTTTCCTGATTGGCGGGGTGGATTCAAGGCCACCCCTAGAGCATCACAGCTTGTCTTTTCAATCAGGCTTCGTCGAGGAGGTATCCTTTCCCTATGAGGAGTTCTCAGCGAGCTCCCCTACTTTAATACTAGTCTTTTGTCCCTGACCTTGTGATATGGCGATTCAGTTAAGCCTGTCCTGTAGGTCATAACCCCTTCCGTTACTCAGGGTTTCTCTGAGGTCGGTCATAGGTGGGACTCTCTCCCCCTATGACTTCTCCTATGCTCGACCTATTTCCCGACCTTCTTCATCAGACCAAAGGTCGTTCCTTGCTTCTGAAGATAGGGGTTGGTTAGGTTGTGTGTGACCAGCTTGATTTCGAGGTAGCTGCGGCTCCCTTTGGGAGGGTATAGGAGTATGTGCCGTTGACATATAACATTTTATGCCCAAGATTCCCTCTAAGGCAGCCACCATGCGTTCCAGGAGGTCTGCTGGAATGGACACCTGACTCTTCCCTAATCTCTATGGTTTCGGATTATTGTCATTGTTGGTCCGATCAAGTTACCTTTGTTCAGGCCTCTCTTGCTCCGATGGGGTTTAGCTGCTCCCTCTGGGATGGCCCAGACCGTGATGACCTTGGTTGTTCTTGTTGATTGGCTAGCCTTGGATTATTGTTAGTGTACTCCATTGGGGGCGAGTCTTTCGACACTGTTTCTCCAATGCGCAATTATTTTTTGCTAGGTGGTTTGCCTTGGCGAGGTTGCTGAACGCGTGTGGATTGTAATTGAGTCATCATGATTATTTATTACTTTGTATAAGGAGGAAAGTTATGCTTTCTAGATGGCGCCAGAAGTGATAGAGCTCGGAAGTAGCCTCGGGGTCACCCGAATCTCAATGACGTTAGTGATCACAATCTGAGAAGAAAAAGAATAGGTCACCGGAGTCGGCTATCAGCCGGGAAGAGCCTTGATGCCTAAGTCAGTATTCTAAGAGAGTAATCTTGTGTAATTAACTCCAACAAGACTGTCCTTGTCTGTAGACTGATTATAATTTGATTACATATTAAGAAGAAGTTAGCTACCTCTTATATTAGGGCTCTTCTATTACGTGATAGTAGGCAATTAGGATAATTGTGAGATTGTATCAGATCCGGCCAATTGCTCTTAGAATAGTCTAGTTTTCCTTGGTTGGGATATCTTACCATTCACGTCTCTGGTCGAGAGTTACGAGCTCGCTGATTGAGACCAACTTCACGACCTACCTATGGATGCCAAAGGTCTTGACTATCTTTTCTAAGAGGTTGCTCTGAATGATCATAGGCTTATGGGGGGTGTTAGGAGTTGCGCATAGTTGGTCGTTGTATGGAAGATGTATGAGACGGATTGAAACTTACCAGGTCGAAGGTCATGGTCCAATAAGAATTATCCTAAGCTCATTTAGGAGGTCAGTGACCTGGGAGGTCGGTGGTAGTAGATCGCTGCCCACTTTTTCTCGCTGACTTCGTGAGTCTGACTTTCAGGTATTGAGGTCGGGGCCATGAGTCCATTTGGGTTGACTTTGTCCAGGTCGTGCCCGTTTAGGTTGACTTGTCCGGGTCATGCCCTTTCCTCCCATCAATAATAAAACAAGACCGAATATGAAAAAACTCTTCGAATTTTTTATTAGTAATTTTAAATCTTTGATTAGACTAAAATCGAATATTTAATATAAAAATTTGCAATAAGTATCTTTGCAAAAGTACAATCTCAAGACCCTTTTTTTTTAAAAAAATCTAAATGTACATGTGTATTATGTATAGATCAAATGTTTAAAATACTCGGGCATACCTGAGGGGCATACTTGAGGGGCCTCCATACAATGGATAGCTAGAAACTAATTGCTCATATTAGAAAGAATCAAAATATGAGGATACAAGGCATAAAGTACCTTGTATACTTGTGTTTTGATCTAAAAGCAAGTAGATACAACATTAGGCTTTAAGCCCTCAAAAATCAAGTTGTTCCTAGCTTTTCATACAGCATAGACAGTGACCATGAAAGCTAACCGTCTAAGCTTTGGTATCTAAGACATGCCTCTAGCCTCCTTCTTGAGCCACTTGATGCTCAAAGCTAGAGTAGACATGCTCATAGTAACTCTCATCCATGTCCGAATATTTCCCCACACAGTTCAAGTGAAAGGACAAGCAAAAAAATAAGTGCAAATGTGACTCTACGTTAAAATCACAAAGTCGGCAAGTAGAGGCTTAGTGCAAGAAAGAAAGTCTATCCAAAGTGGATAACTTACTATGAACCACAAGCCAAGTGATGAGGGAAAACTTAGGGGAATCCTTCCTTTCCACACGATCAAGCTCCACACCACCTTGCTCTTATGGGGTCGGAAATAATCATAGGCCATCTTAATGTTGATCTTAGCACCCATCACAAAGCCGTGAAGGCGAGAGGTGGCTAAATCTGAGGACCCCTCCCTTGCCCAAATCATGTCACAAATCTAAAATAACCACTTCCACAATGCCAAATCATCCTTCTTCTTTCCAACTCCCCAAATGGATGATTGCAGAAGATAGTGTTGAAGGTAGGACCTTGAAGAGAAAGATCTTTCAGGATCTATGTCTTCTTGAACTGTTAAAAGGCTACTAGTTTCTCTTAACTACCTACAAACTTCACGTATGACCACGAACCTTGAGTTTGAACTATTCTCAGAAACAGCTACCTTCTTTGATTAGTATGACATCTGTTTTCCTTTTATTAGTATGCTTTTAGCTCTGTGATTGCCACTTTATGGATCCTTCACATACGAGTTAATCAGAACACTAAGGAGAACCTTTGGCAGAACACTTGGTTGGTTGGAATAGGTGATTGTTATTGGTGAAAACCCTCTCGTCAAAAGAACCCTCGTAGTTAGCCTTTTGTTGCTGAAAAAGGCGTTGTTGTTGCAAACATTGGTGTGCGATGAGTTAGGTTTAAATCAAAACTTCCACTTAAACCCGGATGGCTTCCATGACCTCTCCTCCCGATATGTTTGGTTCTGTACTTAATCTACCCAAAAGCACTTCAACCAAGATCCCACGAGTTTATGAGATTAAATATCAAAATAAGTCAGATAAATATCCTCTCTCTTCATTCCCTCCTGAAAACCCTTACACTATCTATGAAAAACACAGGCCAGCTTTCACTCACCGGCTTAAACAAGTTCTTGGCCATACTTCTCCCTTGACCTCAAGAGACTTTGTCCAGGCCTCCCATTACACTTCTCATCCTTTGTTTGCTACCACTGAGGAACAGTATGTGACACTAAAATTTCCAAAAGCTGCAATTGAACGATGGAAATCTGAAGGCTCCTCTCACATCCATTTTGGAGCTATCAAATTAGCTCTCACCTTACATGCTTGTAAAGGTCTACCTATGATCTCCTGGATTGCTCTCTTTGATTCCCGTTTCAGAAAATATGAGTATGCGGTCATTGGAACGGTGCAAACTACTCTCAATGCAGGCACAGTATTCATCACCCTCTTCCCTAACTTCACCATGTGTTTGGACGACCCCTCATTCCAGAATACCCTGAAGGTGCAAATCCAAATCTATGGCCACTCTTCACCACCAGATGGCTTATCGGATCCAGAATCACTCCATTGATATCCCCCTACCAAGCCACCTACAAAATGGTGAATCTCTCTTTTTGCAAGTTGACTCCCCAGACACACCACAGTGTACTTTTGTACCCCGTCAACTCCCTCGAGAACAACTTGAGACGCTGTAACCAACCTCTTAACAGTTGGCACTGAGTCAATGTCGCAAATTATGATGTTCAACGTGCTCATCCTAATCTGAGATATTGCATTCTGAGACAAGTATGCACGAAAAATGATGTCAATCCAGATGAAATCTCTATCCTAGATGCTCCTCTAGAAATCCTCCCATAGCTTGAACATCCTTATTATGCCGACTTGTTGCTTTATCTCAATAATCATCCACATCTCCATTATTATGATGAACATGGACATCGTCATTATCCATATCTGGTTCCTGACTCATCCAATGATGACGAACCCCCTGATCCTGACAGTTGGATGCCTCACTATAGTTCCGACATCTGCTCTGATTAAATGTCTTATCTACTTTATTGATTGCTGTCCTGTTTGTCTGCCACTAAAGATTGCTTTATGACAAGGATTGTACTTTGTGTGTCGGCCACTTTTTCGGCCAGTTGGCTTGAATTATTGTACTTCATTTGTAAGTTTTGGAGTCCGGATTTGAAGTCCGTCTGATGTTTTGCCTATATATATGTTGCTATGTAAGCCTTGGAGGGCAGAGTTGATCGAGTCTTAGTTTATAACAAGTTGTAAGAGTTTTTACGTTTGTCTCTTAAGCTTGTATCCTGGTGTTTGCAGATCTACCGGAAAGCTCCAATGCTCGCAATCTTAAAACACGAGTATATACCGAACCTTCCCAAGTCAAGTTTACTCTAGATGACTTGCCCCCTTCCAGATGGCGAGAAAGATTCCAAACTCTCTATGCTTGGTTAACCACTGACCTGCAACAGAACGATTGGAATTATGTTCTCAAACGGCTTGTTGCCAGATTTGATGGTTCTCTTCGTGACGGTTGGTCATCAATTACCAGGAACTCAACTAATGCCTCCTTGATAATAAATTCCCCTTGCCTCGCCGACCTACACTTCTCCAATATCTACCTACAGCCAAGATATTCCCCAAGTTTGACCTTAAATCTGGATTTTGGCAAATAGGTATACACCCCCCTGACAGATACAAAACTGCCTTCTGTATCCCTAACTATCACTACCAATGGACTGTTCTACCTTTTGGCCTCAAAGTCGCACCATCTCTCTTCCAAAAGGCCATGACTACCATCTTCAAACCACTATTCCCTAATTGTCTCATCTACATAGATGCCATTCTCCTTTTTCCACCCACTCTTGAAGAACACTACAAGCGCCTCCATGATTTCCACCATCTTGTCCAGCAATATGGGATAATGCTCTCTGAAAAGAAAATGCACCTATGTTTTTCTGAGATTGATTTTCTTGGGTTGCATATATCTGATGGCACTTTCCGACCTCAGCCACATATAGCTACCTCCCTTTAAGTCTTTCCTGATGAACTCGCAGAAAAGAAACAGCTCCAACAATTTCTAGGCCTCATAAATTATATCTGTGATTTCATTCCAAAGATTGCCCATTTCAGGTCTCTGTTGAGCAATAGGCTTTGGAAAGATCCGCCACCGTGGACATCCTCTCACACACATGAGGTACAACAGCTGAAATTGCTAGCCCAATCTGTTCCACCTCTCTGTATTCTCTCTTCGGGAAAAAGGATTATCTAAACTGATGCATCTGATCAGTATTGGGGTGTGGTACTCATTGAACAAACCCCTGATGGTCATCGACACCTTTGTGGTTACCATAGTGGTGAGTTTAAATCAACTGAGCAACACTACCACCTTGCTGTGAAAAGAGGAATAGAAAAGTTTGAGTTCTATCTTATCAACCATACCTTCCAGATTGAACTTGACCTCTCTTTTTTCCCAAACATGCTCTAGTTTAAGCAGAAAATCATCCCCCAGGGTCAACTGTTACGTTGGCAACAATGGTTTTCAAGATACTCCTTTATTGTAGCCCACATCCCTGGAAAGAAAAACGTCCTCGTTGATTTTCTTAGCTGACACCCTCAAGCCATACAGAAACGCCAGAAATCACAGAAACTCCAGAAATCTCTCACTACCATTCCCTGTCTTGCTCCAATAGACATGTCCATCTTACCCCCAGAAGTTAGAGAGACCATCCTAGATATGGCCTTACCCTTAAGAAGTCGATTTAACTACCAGTTATTTCACAAGCTTCTGCTCCAGCACCATGGCACAACTGCCTTCAGAGGTATTGAGAATGACCTACAGTATCCCTATTTGACTATATTCCACATTTGCAATTTATGAGGATTACCTAAGTTGGCTCTATGTTATTTTTGGTACCTGTTAGAAGCTCATGCAGTGAGTTTCTGTTTTAACACTCAACACCTAATGTCTAACATATGGTCTTGTGACAATGCTGAGATGCTCCTCCAGAAATCTTCCCATGGCCTGAACATCCCTATTATGCCGACTTGTTGTGTGTTAAAACAGACCATATGTAGGACATTAGGTGTTGAGTGTTAAAACAGAAACTCACTGTATGAGCTTCTAACAGGTACCAAAAATAACATAGAGCCAACTTAGGTAATCCCCATAAATTGCAAACGTGGAATATAGTCAAATAGGGATACTGTGGGTCATTCTCAATACCTCTACATCCAGTTGTGCCATGGTGCTGGAGCAGAAGCTTGTGAAATAACTGGTAGTTAAATCGGCTTCTTAAGGGTAAGGCCATATCTAGGATGGTCTTTCTAACTTCTACGGGTAAGATGGAGATGTCTACTGGAGCAAGACAGGGAATGGTAGTGAGAGATTTTTGGGGTTTCTGTATGGCTTGAGGGTGTTGGGTGAGAAAATCAGTGAGGACGTTCTTCTTTCCAGGGATTTGGGCTACAGTAAAGGAGTATCTTGAAAACCATTGTTGCCAACGTAACAGTTGACCCTGGGGGATGATTTCTGCTTAAACTGGAGCATGTTTGGGAAAGAAGAAAGGTCAAGTTCAATCTGGAAGGCATGGTTGATAAGATAGAACTCAAACTTTTCTATTCCTCTTTTCACAGCAAGGATTTCTTTAAAAGTGTTGTGGTAGTGTTGCTCAACTGATTTAAACTCACCACTGTGGTAACCATAAAGGTGTCGATGACCATCAGGGGTTTGTTCACTGAGTACCGAACCCCAATACTGATCAAATGCATCAGTTTGGATAATCCTTTTTCCCGAAGTGGGAATACGGAGAGGTGGAACAGATTGGGCTAGAAATTTCAGCTGTTGTACCGTGGGAATATGGACCTCAAATCCGGACTCCAAAACTTACAAATGAAGTACAATAATTCAAGTCAACTGGCCGACAAAGTGGTCGACACACGTGGAGTGGAACAGTACTCCTTTATGAAAGCGTAAACGACGCACACAGTACAATCCTTGTCATAAAGCAGTCTTTAGTGGCAGACAAGCAAGACAGGAATCAATAAAGTAGATAAGACCTTTAATCAGAGCCGATGTCAGAACTATAGTGAGGTATGCAACTGTCAGGATCAGTGGGTTTGTCATCATCGGATGAGTCAAGAAGCAGATATTGATAATAATGACGTCCATGTTCATCATAATAATGGAGATGTGGATGATTATTGAGATAAAGCAACATGTCAGCATAATAGGGATGTTCAGTCCATGGGAAGATTTCTGGAGGAGCATTTGGGATAGAGATTTGATCTGGATTGACATCATTTTTCCTGCATACTTGTCTCAGAATGCAATATCTCAGATTAGGATGAGCACGTTGAACATCATAATTTGCAACATTGACTGAGTGCCAACTCATAATAGATTCCAGTGGGAAATGGTAGAGTCTGGGCTCTAAGTGTCTGCCTGGGATGAGGTTAATAATTGGCCTGTAGAAGGATAACACCACATATTTATCATGATGACCTGAAAGTAATCGGAACCAGCCTGGTGGATCTTGAAACCATTTTTGGACTTTGAACATGTACAGGTTTTGAGCAGGAAAGTTCTGAGCATTGTCAGAAGACCATACGTAGGACATCAGGTGTTGAGTGTTAAAACAGAAACTCACTGTATGAGCTTCTAACAGGTACCAAAAATAACATAGAGCCAACTTGGGTAATCCCCATAAATTGCAAATGTGGAATATAGTCAAATAGGGATACTGTGGGTCATTCTCAATACCTCTGAAGGTAGTTGTGCCATGGTGCTGGAGCAGAAGCTTGTGAAATAACTGGTAGTTAAATCGGCTTCTTAAGGGTAAGGCCATATCTAGGATGGTCTCTCTAACTTCTCGGGGTAAGATGGACATGTCTATTGGAGCAAGACAAGGAATGGTAGTGAGAGATTTCTGGGGTTTCTGTATGGCTTGAGGGTGTCAGCTAAGAAAATCAGCGAGGACGGTTTTTCTTTCCAGGGCTGTGGGCTACAGTAAAGGAGTATCTTGAAAACCATTGTTGCCAACGTAACAGTTGACCCTGGGGATGATTTTCTGCTTAAACTGGAGCATGTCTGGGAAAGCAGAAAGGTGAAGTTCAATCTGGAATGTATGGTTGATAAGATAGAACTCAAACTTTTCTATTCCTCTTTTCACAACAAGGATTTCTTTAAAAGTGTTGTGGTAGTGTTGCTCAGCTGATTTAAACTCACCACTGTGGTAACCACAATGGTGTCGATGACCATTAGGGGTTTGTTCAATGAGTACTGCACCCCAATACTGATCAGATGCATCAGTTTGGATAATCCTTTTTCCCGAAGAGGGAATACGGAGAGGTGGGACAGATTGGGCTACAAATTTCAGCTGTTGTACCAAGGGAATATGGACCTCAAATCCGGACTCCAATACTTACAAATGAAGTACAATAATTCAAGCCAACTGGCCGACACACGTGGACTGGAATAGTACTTCTTATGGAAACTGTAAACGAAACACAGAGTACAATCCTTGTCATAAAGCAGTCTTTAGTGGCAGACAAGTAGGACAGCAATCAATAAAGTAAATAAGACCTTTAATCAGAGCCGATGTCGGAACTATAGTGAGGCATCCAGTTGTCAGGATCAGGGGGTTTGTCATCATCGGATGAGTCAGGAAGTAGATATTGATAATGACGATGTCCATCTTCATCATAATAATGGAGATATGATGATTATCGAGATAAAGCAACAAGTCAGCATAATAGGGATGTTCAGGCCATGGGAAGATTTCTGGAGGAGCATCTGGGATAGAGATTTCATCTGGATTGACATCATTTCTCCTGCATACTTGTCTCAGAATGCAATATCTCAGATTAGGATGAGCACGTTGAACATCATAAATTGCAACATTGACTGAGTGCCAACTCATAATAGACTCTAGTGAGAAATGGTAGAGTCTGGGCTCAAAGTGTCTACCTGGGATGAGGTTAATAATTGGCCTGTAGAAGGATAACATCACATATGTATCATGATGACCTGAAAGTAATCGGAACCAGCTTGGTGGATCTTGAAACCATTTTAGGACATTGAACATGTATAGGTTTTTAGCATTTAATTTCTGAGCATTGTCACAAGACCATATGTAGGACATCTGGTGTTGAGTGTTAAAACAGAAACTCACTGTATGAGCTTCTAACAGGTACCAAAAATAACATAGAGCCAACTTAGGTAATTACCATCAATTGCAAATGTGGAATATAGTCAAATAGGGATACTGTGGGTCATTCTCAATACCTCTGAAGGCAGTTGTGCCATGGTGCTGGAGCAGAAGCTTGTGAAATAACTGGTCGTTAAATCGGTTTCTTAAGGGTAAGGCCATATCTAGGATGGTCTCTCTAACTTCTGGGGGTAAGATGGACATGTCTATTGGAGCAAGA
>JAOXNR010000031.1:1626386-1640065 GCA_028571225.1 Parsonsia alboflavescens
TAAACAGAATTTGATTTCTGTTTCTATATTAATAAGAGATGGTTATTCCATCTCATTCCATTCTGGTTGTAATATCAATAGATATGGTATGGTTATATGTTCTGGTAGATCATATGGTAACTTGTTTCATTTGATCTTTATTATTAAGTATTTCGGCAATTCTTGTTTTCATCTTATTAATTATGTTTATTGATTTAGCTTGATCACCAAGATTGATTTGCATGATTATACTGCTAAGGTTTAAATATTATCGTTAAGATTGATAAATCCACAAGTAGCAACTATTGTTTAAATTTGGTTTAGCTAACAACTTTATTTGGCGATAGAGAATTGTATGAATCAAATTGCATGAATTAAAGCTACTTTGTTTATATAATTTGATGTTGGTGATGCCTTCATGCTTATGCAATTTAATTGATTAGATTTATAGTTCGATACGACGTAACTTTAATTGATTGAATTAGGAATTTTATTTCTCTCTATGAAGTGGATCTATTTGAATGATAGGAATTTGAGTTCTAAGACAAATTCTAAAATCAACTACTTAATTGTGTTATTTGATCAATGATTAAATCCATCGCAATTGACCTATGGATTGTTTCTTGTTAACAGCTTTCTCTTCTAGATTCTCCCTTTTAAATTAGCTTTTAAATTCTTTGTTAGATTTTATTTTATAAACTCTTTCAAAAGTTCCCCCCTTTTTGTTACTTATTAATTGGTTTTTTTTATTAAACTGTGATTCAATTAATTATGGGTTTGACCCTACTTGCCCTAACTGCATTAGTTTTGATAGATAGGTTTAATTTGCTTGTGTTGAGATGCACGGTCAAATTTTGGCAACGTTGCCCGGGAATTGTTATTAAAGTTTAATTCTTTCCAATTAATCTTTTTTTTTTTCTTATCCACAGATTTTTAGAAAATTTCCTCGGTTGATGCTTTTACGAAGTGGAAAGGACTACCAAACTGAGATCACAGTCTACGAAAATCCAATTTCAAAAATCTCAAGCGACTCAAGTGCATCTTCTTCAATGACAGAAAACGACGGTGGGATTGGAGGTAATGGACATAATGGTAGAGGAATAATAGTCCCCCCAGAGAATTTTATTCACGTAGGTAATAATGGTGCCAATAGAGGTAATGTTGCTAACAAAGGTAATGGAACTAATAGAGGTAACAATTATATGCACACTATTAAGGAATTAACAGCACCTACATTTTCTGATCATCCTTTGGCTATCGATTTTCCTAATTTTGATGAGAATTTTAAATTGCACACAGATTTTTTTCAATTATTACTTGTTTTTCATGGAATGCCTTGAGATTATCCTTACAGACATCTAAAAGATTTTCATGTTATTTGTGCTACATTGAAACCAGGTGGAACCACAAAGGAGGTAATGAAGTTACGTGCTTTTTCATTTAGTCTGCAAGATCTTGCTAGAGACTGGTTATATGAATTGCCTCCTAGATCTATTTCTGATTAGGAAACTATGAAGCGAACTTTTCTTGAAAAATATTTCCCAGCCTCTAAAGTTTTATCTATTAAGAAAGACATTATGTATATTAGACAGGGTAATGAGGAAAAGTTTCATGAGTATTGGTTCAGGTTTAAAAAGTTGTTAACTATTTTTCCTGACAATCAGATATCAGAAGCTGATCTAATGCAACATTTTTATGAAGGACTAAATGATATGGATATGGTGATGATAGATGCAACTAGCCAAGGATCACTCTTGGAAAAACGTGCAATAGATGCTCAACAATTGTTCAACATGCTTACATCTTCTATTCGAGCAATAGGAATAAGGGATAGTATTCCAAGGAAGGATGGAGAAGTCAATTATACAGATGCAAAGCTGGATAAGAACACTAATTTATTTGAAAAGTTTTTAACTATGAACACTAGCACACATGCACCTATCAATTCATGCAATATTTGTTGTAGTTATGAACATGTTACTAATATGTCCTTTTAATGTAGGAAATGCTGTAGGAAATTTCTCCGGTCTTCAAAGGAGGTACAACCCTTATTCAAACACTTACAATGAAGGTTGGACAGATCATCCAAATTTCCGATGGAATCAAGGAGGAAATTCAGCTTAAAACCAAAACCTACCTCAGAGAAATCCTCTTGGTTTTGACCATGTCAATCCCGAAGGTCCTCTAAATGATCCCAATCCTTCACAATCTGCCCCATCCAATTCTTCTTTAGAAGAGATGATGAAAGCCTTGACAGCAAATACCATGGCCTTCCAGAAAACACTCAAACTAGTATTCAAAGCCTAGAAAGACAAATGGGACAACTTGTTTTTGAAGTACATCAGCTCAAATCCCAAGGATCTAAGAGCCTACATTCACAACCCATTAATCCTCTTGAGAATTCCAGTGCCATTGCTTTAAGGAGTGGTAAGGAATTGCAAGATCCTCCATTGAAGCAAACTGAAAGTGAAGAAGAAGAGCTGATTGTTGTAGGGAAACCATCTCAGGATTCCTCTCCAAAGGAAGAATAGAAATATGAAGAAACTCAACTCTTTAAGGTACATCCACCTTTTCCTTCACATCTTGCAAGAAATAAAGAGGAGATGATGGAAAAAGATAGACATTCTGCAAGGTGGAAGTCAACATCCCGCTCTTAGATGCAATCAAGCAAATTCCAAGGTATGTGAAGTTCTTGAAGGAATTATGACCGAACAAGAAAAGACTAAGAGGGGATGAAAAGGTAAGTGTGGGGGAGAATGTTTCAGCAGTGCTTAAAAAGAAACTGTCTCAGAAGCAGAAAGATCCAGGTATGTTTACTATGCCATGCACAATTGGTAATGATTGTGTAGCAGGAGGCATGTTAGATCTAGGAGCATTAATAAATGTCATGCCCTTATTTGTCTACTCTTCTCTTAATCTTGGACCTTTAAAGGATACTAGAGTAGTCATTCAATTTGCTAGTAGATCTTGTGCATATCCTGAAGGAGTTATTGAAGATGTTTTGGTTAAAGTGAATAACTTAGTTTTTCCTGCAGATTTTTATGTCCTAAAAAGGGGTGAAGGTAATAATTTCTCTTCTACTCATTCTCCAATTCTTTTAGGAAGACCATTCTTGAAAACTGCAAAAACTAAGATAGATGTGCATGATGGGACTTTGTCTATGGAATTTGGTGGTGAGAAAATCTCTTTCAATATCTTTGATGTCATGAAATACCATTCAGATGACTGCTCTATATCTATGCTAGATATTGTAGATCCTTTGCTCAATGAGATTCATGAGCTATCTGATTAAGAATTAATGCATGCTAATCTTACAACATTGATAAAGAAAACATGGATGCATTATCTTTAAATATAGCCCAAGGCATAATTGATACTGTGAATGACTTGTCTACATGTGCTATTCTTATCTTAAGCTAGAATTGCCTATCTTTGAAGATAAAATAAAACCTTCTATTGAATGTCCTCCTTCACTTGAATTGAAACCCCTGTCTTCTCATCTTAAATATGCTTATTTAGGTAAAGGGAACTCATTACCGTTCACAATTGCTAGTAATTTGACTAATGATCAAGAAGGGAAATTAGTTAATGTTCTTAGGAATAGTGTAACAACAATTGGTTGGACATTGGCTGATATTAATGGAAAGAGTCGATCTACATGTATGCATCGTATTTTGTTGCAAGATGAGGCTAAACCTTGTAGGGATGCACAGAGAAGGTTGAATCCACCTATGTTAGAGGTTGTTAAGAAAGAAGTAATAAAGCTTCTTGATGCAGGTATCATCTATCCTATAGCTGATTCTCAATGTGTAAGTCCTGTGCATGTAGTTCCTAAGAAATCTGGAATAACTATTATTGAGAATAATGAATGTGATAAGGTACTAACTAGGGTACACAGTGGATGGCGTGTTTGTATTGATTACAGGAAATTGAATGCATCTACTAGGAAAGATCACTTTCCCCTTCCCTTCATTGATCAAATGTTAGAACTTCTAACAAGGAAATCTCATTATTGTTTTCTAGATGGTTTTTCGGGATATTTTCATATTGCAATTACCCCTGAGGATCAAGCTAAAACCACATTTACATGTCCATTTGGAACGTTTGCATATAGAAGAATGCCTTTTTGATTGTGTAATGTGCCTGGTACTTTTCAAAAACGCATGATGTCTATTTTCTTTGATGATGTCACTAATATTATAGAAGTTTTCATTTATGATTTTACAGTCTATAGAAATATTTTTGATGCATGCTTAGAGAATTTAGACCTTATTCTTAAAAGATGTGTTCAATCTAACCTTGTGTTAAATTTTGAAAAGTGTCACTTTATGGTGGAACAATGCATTGTTTTAGGACATGAGATTTGAGAAAAAGGACTTGAAGTTGACAAAGCAAAGGTAGATGTAATCAAATCTCTTCCTTTTCCTTCTGATTTAAAAGAGGTAAGAGGTTTTCTTGGTCATGCTGGTTTTTATAGAAGGTTTATAAGGACTTTTTCAAAATTGCCAAACCTTTGTGTCTACTTCTCCAAAAAGATGTTCTTTTTTATTTTAATAATGCTTGTGATGCAGGACAACTTGAAACGTCTGTGATAAACCGAACAACAATTCGAACAAGAAGAAGGGAAGAGGGATGTTTAGTGTGATCACTCACAATTTTGGGATGTTTTGCATGATCACTCATGATTTTGGGATGTTTTGCGTGATCACTTACGATTTTTGGCCTAACTTGAATTGCAATTCAAAACCAAAAGAAGAGAAGCAAAAATTTTTCCTTGAATAAAAAGATTATCTGAAGACAAAGTTTGTTTAAAACTAAGACAAAATGAAATATTTATAGCCTAAATCTATCCTAAACCTAATCGGAATTAATTAAAAGAATCCTAATCAGATTTAAATAAAAGAATCCTAATCCGATTCAGAAATAATAATAATAAAAAACAACAAAATTACGAAAATATCCCTAAAATATAATTAAATCTGAAAAACACAAGATAATGCCTAAAAACTGATCAAGATGATCCCAGATGGTAGAAAGCATCTTACGTCATGGGAAAGCAATGAGTATTGCTCAGTGGCCCATTTCCAATTGTCTAGTTAAGCTTTCGGCCTATTCTGAGACAATATTTCCAACCTGCATCCCAAGGCAGAAGGTTCGCAATATCCTTGAGTTGGATCGGTTCAGATGTCCGCATCAGCTTTCAAGAAAGCTTTTAATTTTTTAATTTAAAGTTTAATTTCTGCACCCTTATTCAACCACCTAACTGGGATTTGCCTTTTGAGATAATGTGTGATGCTAGTGATAAGGCAGTTGGAGTTGTTTTAGGTCAAAGGAAGGCCAAGGTGCCATATGTAATTTACTATGCATCAAGGACATTGGATGCTGCTCAATGCAATTACACTACTACGGAGAAGGAGCTATTTGCTATTGTTTTTGCATTAGAAAAGTTTCATTCTTATTTGTTGGGTACTAAAGTGGCAATTTTTTTTGATCATGCAACTCTTAGGTACCTCCTTAAGGAGAAGGAATCTAAGCCTAGACGCCTTCATTGGATATTGTTACTTCAAGATTTGACATTGAGATCAGAGATAAGAAAGGAGCTAAGAATTATGTAGCTGATCATCTAAGTAGGCTAACCTACAAAGGGGAAATATTTCCAATCTCTGAACTCTTTCTTGAAGAGCATTTATGTAAATTTCATGGTTTTCTTCCTTGGTATGCTGATATTGTTAACTATATTGTGACTAGTGAATTACCATCTGAACTCTCAAGAGCTCAAAAGGATAAGATTATGAGTGATGTTAAATACTAGTTGTGGGATGATCCCCATTTGTTTAAAATCTATTTTGATAATGTCATTCGTCGTTGTGTGCCTAATACTGAAATTGCATCTATTTTAGCATTTTGTCACACATATGAAGTAGGAGGTCATTTTGGTCCCTAAAGGACTGCCCATAAAGTTTTAGAATGTTTATTCTATTGGCCTAATTTGAATAAAGATGCATATTTATATGTTAAAGCATGTAATGAATGCCAAAGAGTAGGAACGATATCTAGGAGAGATGAGATGCCCCTATCTAATGTTTTTACTTGTGAAATATTTAATTTGTGGGGAACTGATTTGATGGGCCCTTTTTCATCTTCTTTTCGTAATCATTTCATTTTACTTGCAGTTGACTATGTGCCTAAATGGGTAGAAGCTAAAGTTACAAGGACTAATTATACAAAATTTGTGGTTGATTTCATAAAAGATAACATTTTTAATAGATTTGGCATCCCTCAGGCTACCATAAGCGATAGAGGAACTCATTTTTGTAATAGGGTTGTTTAATCTTTGTTTAAACATTATCATGTCCAACATAGAGTTTCTACTGCATATCATCCACAAACTAATGGCCAAGCTGAAATTTCTAATAGAGAAATAAAGTCCATTCTTGAAAAAGTTGTCAATCCTAATAGGACAGATTGAAGTTTATGTTTAGGTGATGCTCTATGGGCTTATAGGACTGCATTCAAAACACCTATTGGCATGTCTCTTTATAGATTAGTTTATAGTAAAGCTTGTCATCTTCCTGTGGAAATTGAACATAAATCATATTGGGCTATTAAGCATTGCAACTTTGATTTTTCTAATGCTAGTCATCAGGGAAAATTGCAAATTCAAGAACTTGAAGAGATAAGGAATGATGCTTTTGTTAATGCTTCAATTCTCAAAGAGAAAACAAAAATCTATCATGATAAATTTTTGTCGCATAAAGAGTTCTTTCTTGGTCAAAAGGTATTGCTTTATATGTCTAGTCTAAGTTATTTCCTGGAAAATTGATGTCAAGGTGGATTGCTCCTTTTGTTGTCATTAACGTTTTGCCCTATGCTGCAGTTGAGTTCGTAGTCTTGAAATGGGTAAAGTGTTCAAGGTCAATGGACAACGTCTCAAACCATTCTATGAAGGTTTTGAACCTCATATAATGAGTATAATGGACCTTCAGATGGCATCATATGACGAACCATAAATAGAGGCATAACGTCGAGCCAAAAAATGTTAACCAAAGGCGCTTTTGGGAGGCAACTCAAGAATAAAATTTCTTTGTTTTATTTCTTATTTTGTTTTCATTTAGTAGTTAGTTATTCATTTTTATATGTTTAGGATGTAACCCCGTTTCAAATTTTTAGGAAATAATCAAAATGCGAAGAAAACAAAAGCTGCACAGGATGCACCGGACAGCGCCAAGGCAAGCACCATCTGACGCCAGACACAGAGCCAGATGACACACCGGATGCTCTCTGGAATTTTTCAAAACGGATTGTGAGGCCATCCGGAGCCAGACCAAAACCCAGCCGGCATTGAACAAAAATAAAAAAGTACAAAAATCCCTATTTTTAAGTTCCTTTTCCCTACTTTTCTTTCATTCTTTCCTTCTCAAATTTGAATCTCTCTCCCTCTCTTATCAAAACTGAAACCCTAACCCTCTAAAACTCTCAATCCTTCATCAAATCTTCCATAAACAGCATCCAAAATCCTTCCCTTCTTCTTTTAACTTCATCCCCCATCATCAATCTTCACTTTTCTTTCTCCCATTTCACCATTCTCACACTCATTTTTCCACCAAAACCTCACATCCAAATTTCACATTGGGAGTGCTTGTTGATTCAACCAATTACTACGAAAGTTTGGTAAATTTGTTCTTTAACCCTCTTTTCTATTTTTTTTATTTTGGTTTTTGTTAGTTTGTCTTCGCATTGCATTTTATTGTGATTTTTGGAGGTGAATGGGCATTTGTGATTGCAAATTGATGTGTTGAAGTTGTAGTAGATTAATTGTTATGCATTATCCTTGTGTTCTTAGGTTATAGGGAGATCAAATTTGTTGTTAAGTTTACTTAATTATTGAAAATATTTAAGTGCACACCAAGTGTTTGTGAAAATGCCTAGGAGAGAAAAGAGGTCTAGATCATCTAGAAGAGAAGCATCTCCACAACCACCACCGCCACTATATGATCACATATGTTTTACTTCTTTGGATAATCAACCATGGTTAGAAGAACGAGAAAATCATTCTTGGATTTTTGAACATACAATTGTTGAACCCCTAGATGCACAACTTGGAATCACATCTAGCTTACATGTTCTTGGTTGGGAATCTATTATTCATCCTCCTAACATTTACTATCCTAATTTAGTGGTAGAATTTTATGCTAATATTTCTAATAAATTTGCCAATGACTTGGACACCATTGACACGTATGTTAGGGGGATTTATATTCATATTCATAGAGAATTTCTTGCTCAAACTTTTCTTCGCCCTAATCTTCGTCATTATCCATTCCATAATAATGGGAAAGTGTCAACGGATGAGGAGTTTAATTTTCACATTGCTAGACATGATTTAGGGCTAGTTTATTATGCAGTAGGTAAGGAACGACAACACACTACTCTTCTTGTTAAACAATTAGATGGAAACCGTCACATCCTCACTTACTTGCTTAACCATAATGTTTTTCCAAAAGCATCCTCTTTGAATGAGTTCCGTTTCTTGAATGTCTACCTTCATTATCGCATGAAAAAACGCTTAGGAAATATTCCTAGCATCTCTTTACCTGCCATCTTAATTCAAAACAGGCGTGAGATTGCTCATAGTACTCCTAGAGTTAATAAGGTTTTTTCCTATTCATTGTTATTAACCACTATTTTTCAAGCCTTCCTTATACCTCTTGAGAATTTTACAGGTATTAAATCTAACGCCATTATCAACCCAACCACTATGAAGAATCTTAAGTATTCTTGTGGTAGTAACGTTATATGTGAAGGGAAGGCCACAAACAGACCTCCTCCAAGCATCAATTGGAGGGAGTCTAGAGAGGGTACAAACATTACCTTTTTCAACTTTCGAGATAGAAAATCGGAATATGTAGTCACCAGCAAAAGTCTCCGACTTCTGCCTCTACTTCGTCACACAAACGTCTGCTTCTAGTGCACGTCTCACGAACACAGTGACGGGACAAACACAATTGAACTGCTAGATTCAATCGTGAATATGGTTTTCTCGTTTTGGCTTTATTTTTTTTCTTACGCAGACACTCTGAGAAAAAGGAAAGCTACAGAAAGAGTAAGGCGTAATCTCTTTGAAAAACCTAGAAGACTTCGTGATAAGAAGTCTTTTGGATAAATCAATCTTTTATTTTCGAATTTTGATTTGAATTAAAAAACAAGAGGCCTATCAGAGTGTGACTGAAAAAGATTTGTCCAGGTTTAACGAACCTGAAAAAATACAATTCAGTCACATAATTAACTCTTAATTATATTTTGGTTAATTCCTATTCATGAATTAGCCTAAACAACTTTAGCTAATTACATTTAGGTCCCCAATAAGATTCTACCCATTAAGCAATACTTTCTGAATGTGTGACCCAATAGGTTCTCGTAAAATTGGCATTTGACATTAACGATATTTAATATCATGTACAATAAGCGGTGTCTAGCAACACATTATTACTATCCAATTAGCGAGAATGTCGGTGACAAGACAAAACCTTTCGTGATAAAAATAACATGTCTTAATCTCTTTGTCTAGGAAGTCATAATTGAACACAAGTCATTGAACGTGTCATACTCTTAAAGTTCAATATCCGAATTCTCAACCCCCAGTAGATTAATTAAACTGAATAAGAGAAATATCTCAGATCTACTTATTCGAGCATGGCCATGCATTTCATAATCTCACTCAACCAAGAATGCTGGACATCACTCTCTTGTTATATAATAGGGACAAATCTTATCTTGATCATTCAACATTCCACAGCACAAATTAGGACATACTCAATACATGCCTTTATTGTCCACTCAGTTAAGAGTGACGTTTGAAAATATCAAAGTATGAGATCTTTCATGCAGGAATCATTGATGACCTCAAGTCAAAAAATGAGACATAATTATCATAATGAAATCACCCATGACACTCATATAACAATCTATGAAGTGATTTAATTGGCCGGTCAATCCAGTACACGATACTCTATGTGTACCTATGTGATGATATGATATCTCATATCCATGACGACTCTCGTCAATCAGCACATACTAGTCTCAACGTGTAATTGATATCCTAATCTTAATAATACTAGACTAGGGACATTTAAAGAATAGAAATAAACTATTCTAAGGACATTACATAATTCATTTAACAAAATGCAGATATAAAAGTAAATTAAATAATGATATAAATAGCATCTTGATACAAAGTTATGCCAACTAAGTAAAATCATCATATGTTCTTAGGGCACATCCAACTATCTCCCACTTGCACTACGACCAATCACTCATGAATCTAATGCCCATAGATCTAGTGTGACGATCATGTCTCTACTGCGTCAGAGGTTTCGTCAGGGGATCAGCGACATTGTCATATGTTGGTACTTTGCATATCTTAACATCTCCTCTCTCAATAATTTCTCGAATGAGGTGGTATCGCCGGAGTATATGTTTGGATCACTGGTGAGATCTTGGTTCCTTAGCCTTTGCAATAGCTCCATTGTTGTCACAATAAAGCTCCACAGGATCAGTGATACTAGGAACCACCGCAAACTCAGTGATGAACTTCTTGATCCAAACTGCCTCTTTTGCTGCTTCAGAAGCAGCAATATACTTAGTTTCTGTCGTAGAATCAATCACTATTGCCTGCTTTGAACATTTCTAGCATACAGCCCCACCATTAAGGAAAAACACAAAACCTGATTGCGATCGAAAATCATTCTGATCGGCTTGAAAACTAGCATTAGTGTAACTAGTTACAATGAGCTCTTCATCATGTCCAAAGATTAGGAATATATCCTTAGTATTTCGTAAATATCTAGGGATATTCTTAACAACAGTCAAATGGCTATCCCCTGGATCACCTTGGTATCTGCTGGTCATGCTCAAAGCATATGAAACATCGGGACATGTACATAACAAAGCATACATGATAGATCCAATGGCAGATGCATATGGAATCTTACTTAGGCATTGTATTTCTTCCTCTGTTGTAGGACAGTATCCTTTCGAAAGATTTATGCCATGTGTCATAGGCAAGAATCCTTTCTTAGACTCTTGCATTCTAAACCTCTTTAGCACCTTGACTATGTACGTGCTTTGACTTAGGCCAATCAACTTTCTGGATCTATCTCTATAGATCCTTATATCTAGTATGTAATTTGCTTCGCCCAAGTCTTTCATGGAAAAACAACTCCCTAACCAAGTCTTTATAGACTACAAGGTGGGAATGTCATTTCGAATAATAAGTATGTCATCCACATAAAATACCAGGAACACCACAATACTCCTACTGAACTTCTTGTAGACACAAGGTTCATCTTCATTTTTAATGAAGCCAAATTGCTTGACTGCATCATCAAAACAAAGATTCCAACTACAAGATGCTTACTTTAATCCATAAATGGATCATTGTAGCTTGCACAGCTTTCCAGCATTATCCGGATCAACAAAACCATCAGGTTGTGTCATATACACATCCTCAAGAAGCTTTCCTTTCAGAAAAGCGGTCTTGACGTCCATATGCTATATTTCATAATCATGATATGCTGTTATAGCAAGTAAAATCCTGATAGATTTGATCATAGCTACAGGTGAAAAGGTTTCGTCATAGTCAATACCATGAACGTGTTTGAAACCTTTGGTGACTAATTGCCCTTTGTATGTATGAACTTTACCATCCATGTCGGTTTTCTTCATGAAAACCCATTTCCACTCGATGGGTTTCACCCCTTCAGGTGGAACAACCAAAGTCCAAACTTGGTTTGTATACATGGATTCCATTTCAGATCTCATGGCTTGAAGCCATTTCTTTGATTCTGGGCCCATCACAGCTTCTTGGTAGGTAGTAGGCTCATCTTGATCTATGAGCCACACATCACCATTCTGAGATATCAAAAACCTATATCTCCGTGGTTGACGATGTATCCTAAGTGACCTATGCGAAGTTTGTGTCTCTTGAGGAAGTCCTTGTTCAACCATAGGTTGTGGTGTCTGCTCATTTTCCATCTCTATATTAGTTGTATCTCTTTGTAGTTCTTGAACTTCTACTTTTCTCCCACTTGCTCTTTTAGAGACAAACTTTCTTTCTAAAAAGATTCCTGTACAAGCTACAAACACCTTTTGCTCAATGGGGTTATAAAAGTAATATCCTTTAGTTAGTCTTGGATAAAATACAAAGAGACACTTGTCAGATTTGGGCTCTAGTTTATCGGAAACTTGACGTTTAACATAAACTTCACAGCCCCAAATCTTCATAAAAGACATTTTGGGACGTTTCCCAGTCCATAACTCATATGGTGTCTTTTGAATTGATTTAGATGGAACACGATTCAGTGTAAATGCAGCTATTTCTAAAGCATGTCCCCAAAAAGAAATTGGAAGGTCTACATGACTCATCATTGATCGAACCATATCTAATAAAGTTCGATTTCTCCTTTCAGATACACCATTCCATTGTGGGGTGGCTGGAGGAGTGAGTTGTTGAACTATTCCATACTCTTTTAGATAGTCATAAAATTCTTGGCTTAGGTATTCACCACCTCGATCTGAATGAAGTATTTTAATACTTTTGCCTAGTTGGTTTTGTACTTCGTTCTTGAATTCTTTAAACTTTTCAAAGGATTCTGATTTGTGTCTCATAAGATATACGTAGCCATATCTACTGAAATCATCAGTAAATGTAACGAAGTACCTAAACCTATCACTAGCTTGAGTACTTAATGGACCACACACATTAGAATGTATAAGGACCGAAAATTCAGTTGCCCTTTCATTGTGTCCCATGAAAGGGGCTTTTGTCATCTTTGCCACTAAACAAGATTTGCAATTTTCATATGATTCAAAATCAAAGGTGTCCAAATATCCATCTTTATGGAGTTTATATGGCCTAAGCGACAATGCCAGAGATATGTTGGATTAATATCATTTGATTTAATCCTTTTAGGATTTATGTTATAAAGAGGTGTGTCGAGATTTAGAACATAAAGGCCATTAAACAATTATGCACTTTCATTTAAATAAATGGCTCAACAGTTGTCCTTTATTATAAATGAAAAACCAATCTTGTCCAAACAAGAAATATGAAATAGTGTTTTTAGTAACAGAAGGCACAAAATAGCAATTATCCAATTCTCAAACAAGCCTAGTGGGCAAAGTCAACACATAAGTTCCTATTGCTAATGCAACAACCCTTGCTCCATTTCCAACTCATAGGTCGACTTCTCCTCTTGCCAACAATCTACTCCTTTTGAGATCCTGCACATTCACATAAATGTGAGATCCACATCTAGTATCTAATACCCATGATATGGAAGTAGATAAATTGACTTCTATAACAAAAATACCTAGAGTAGAAGACTCATTAGCCTTCTTCCTCTTTACTTCTTCCACGTAAAGCTTGCAATTTCTTTTCTAGTGTCCTGGCTCATGGCAATGGAAATAGTTTCCTTCCCTAGCCACCCCTCCTTTTGGCTTTAATGCAACAGAATTGGGCTTGGACTTTCCTACAGGCTTCTTGTCATTTTTCTTGCCTTTTCCTATTCCTTTGTCCTTACCCTTGAATTTCCTAACCATTAGGACATCCTTGGATTTGGTGGCCTTCTTAATATTTGACTCAGCAGTTCTTAACATGCTAAGCAACTGAAGCAGAGTTTTGTCAATCTCATTCATATTGT
>JAOXNR010000031.1:1657521-1673910 GCA_028571225.1 Parsonsia alboflavescens
AAATGAATGGTAGGGTCTCGATAAATGATGGGCACAGAGTTCACCTCAGGGTAGACACCTGTGTCTGTGGAGTAGACCATCATGACACGGGAGCTCACCACCTCCAATACCCACCATAGCATTTCTTTAGTAAGTCATACCGGCAAAATCCGAACAGGAAGGCAAAATTTCCAAATTACAAATAAGAGAGCGACATTTGACCTTTTTGGAGCCAAAAATATTTCCCCATGATTCTAGACGGCAATCATTGAACTTCTTGTTCCATATTACAGACAGACCAAGAAACCGACCACGACATTTTTTATGTTCCATTATTGTTAAAACGCAAGACCACAACTTTTTGCTCAAACTAATAAATCCCACAAGCATAAAAAAACAAACCAATGGTAAACAAAAACAAAACCGATCACCTCTTCTCCGGCAGCAATCCATATTCTAGGTGAAGCCCGACTTGCATGAATCGATTTCCTCAAGATCTAGTCCAAATCACCCGTACCCATCATTCCCGCGCAGAACAAAGATAATAATCATTTAGAAAATAATCAGAACAAATTAGATATCATACCGAGGCAGAAGAAGCAACCTTGCGCCTCACAACTCCCAGCATTGCGAATTCAAATTCTTAACCCAATTCAAATAATATCTGGTAATAAAGTTACGATTTTTAACCAATTCAATGGGATGAACGGAAAAATTAGATGCGGAAAATCGAAAAAAAAAATCTACAATTATTCTCTTTAACAGACCGTAAATGGAATGTACTTGTTCTCAAGTTTCATGTCCACTTTCTTAAATTTTTTTATTTAGAGTTTAATTAGAAATTTATGTCTCGTAATTATATTAAATTTACAAAATGATATTTAATTCCTCTTATAAATTAAAATGAGAAATTTAATTTTAAACTAATGAGTATTTTCTAAATAAGGACTCTATTTAAAAGCATTTCTTTGGGCATTTAAAATTATTTTAATTAAAATTTATTGAAAGATTAATAAAATAAAAAATAAAAAATCCTATTTATTGAATAAATAAGGCAATTTTTTAATAATAATTTTATTACTAGAATCATGCTGTAGTTTTACAATATTTTTAAGAAGCAAACTAATAATATTGTTTACTTGTTATATTAAAATTGATTAAATATTATATATATATATATATATTAAAAGACTTATTTGAGACTTGTGAATTAATTGATTGAAACTCTAAAATTTAAAATTAAAAATAGAGATGTAACAGCACATCCGGCTGTCACCTCCTGTAACGCCAATATTTATGTCTTCTTCAATATAACGGTCAATTGCTTACTTTTTTTTCCCTCAAAAGGGTACAACAGTCAAATCGCTATTTTCTCCTTTTTTTTAATTTTTTATTTTTATTCAGATTATATTTCCTAATTTATCAACCTTACTATCTTCTTGATAAAACCGGAAATTATATGTTTTTTGTTTTCTCAGAAGAATACAAAGATTAAAATGGAATTGAGAAAAACCTAGAGGGTGAGGATTTCAAGTCTCTCTGCCTGCCCGTAGATTTAATGATTTGAAGGTAATTTTACATTAATTAATATAAAGATTTATTTGTTTTTTCTTCAAATTAATAAAAATGAGATTTTTGAACATGTAATTAATTAGCTAGCGGTTTTAGCTGTGTGCAGATCAAAGTTCAATTTTTATGCGGGCCCTTTTTGTCTCAATCTGAAGCTTAGCTGCTTTAGATCAAGATCTCAAGAGGGGGATTAAAACGAGAATTGTTTCTTGATTTTTTTCCAAGGTGGGTTCATGATTCTTTGTGAGTGTAACACGGGAAAATGAAATTTTGATGGGATTCTGTGATTTATTGTCGACCTGAATCTTGGTTATTATATTTTTTTGGTTAAATCTTGCTATACCCGAATTTGATTGTCTATGATTTTTTTTTTTTTGTTTGTTTCTAACTTTTCCATGTGTTTTAACTATGAAGTCAACAATAAGTTTCAAGAAATCATTTATAAGAATGAGGTTCTTTGAAAATTTGAATGGGGTTTTGTGAATTTTGTGGTTCATTTGTTCGTCATGATCTCAATTTTGATCATTATTTTGCAGAGAGGCTTGAAACTGTATTGAGTGAGAGAAAAGCGTAAAGATGGGGGTTATGTCTAGAAAGGTTATACCTGCATGTGGTAATCTCTGTTTCTTTTGTCCTTCAATGAGGGCAAGGTCAAGACAGCCTGTTAAACGATATAAGAAGCTGCTAGCCGATATCTTTCCCCGATCACAGGTGCATTGACCTTCTCACAATGATGCCATTTTAGAATGTGCACTTTTATCAGTTGTATCTATCAAATGTTGGTGCAGCAAAATTCAGTTCATGAAGATGAGTCAGTATGTCCAAATGTCATTATAGACAAATCTTCTATTGATTTGTTTAGTGTAGCTTATGCATGTGACCCTCAATTGGAGTTCTAGATGACATAAGTGGGAAAATAAGATATACTATATGATCTCCTAGATTTGCTCTGGTCCTCTCTTTCACTCTTTTTCAAGCTCCTCACAGGGTTTTTAGTTAGCTCTTTCTTCCTAATATTTTGGCAGGATGCCGAACCAAACGATCGAAAGATTGGGAAGCTTTGTGAATATGCTTACAGAAATCCTTTAAGGATACCTAAGGCAAGTTTTATTGATTTATTTCTTTATTAGCTTACTTGTAAGTATTATGACGTAGGTCTAGAGCACATGGAGTGCCTTATTCTCTAATGATACTTTCTGAGTGATGGTTACAGATTCCATTTGTTTCTTTGTTTCATTCGTAGTCCAACTGCTATTTACCCCCAGTTATGTTCATCGAAACTCTGGTTACATTTGCATTTTTCTTGTTGCTTCTGATAATATCTAATCAGATTTGTTCTCATTGGAAATTTGAAATAATTTAATGTTTCCCTCAATCTTCTAGATACCCCATTTGTATGGGATTTAAACTTGGCATTTAATCGAGCTTGTAACTTGCAACTTTCTTCCCCTGTTATGTTGCTTACATTTCTTATGTGCTCCACAGATTACTGAGTATTTGGAACTGAGGTTTTACAAGCATTTGAGAAATGAGCAGTTTGGCTCTGTGAAAGTTGTTATAATGATTTACAGGAAACTGCTATCCTCATGTAAGGAACAGATGTAAGTTTCATTTTACAAATAGTTTGATAGCAATATGCAACCATTCAATATAAATTTTGATGGTGTCTTGTTTAATATATGTTCCCAATAATATCTTGTCCACTTGTATCTATGCTTTTCTGTTTTCTTTTCATGCTGTGTGGTGTGTGTATGAAAACTTGTTATTTTAATAATCTTATAGGAGCTAAACTAGTCTGTAGATTACCCATATACAAATGCCGGAAGGAATTCTGTGTAACTATATTTTACTAGAACCAAATGTCTTCTTCAATTTCCTGAACAGCACTTCTGCTGTTTTCTGAACCATGGGTTGTATAAGAAAATTTAGATAATTGCTACCAAATAGTGAGACTTTAATGAAATGGACTATATAATGCCAGACTTTTGAAGTTGTCTGGTTCTGGCAGTAGTTTTATTTAATTAGTTCTCTGTTTACAAAATCCATGGTTGCATGTTATTTTTGTATTTCTTTCTTGAAATTAATCCATTTGAGTAATAAAGGAGTCTGGTAACTGCTGCAGGCCACTATTTGCAAGTAGTATGTTGGTGATTGTTCGCACGCTTCTCGATTCACAATCTGATGATATGGTGATCCTAGGATGCCATAATCTCATTGACTTCATGAATAGCCAGGTAGATTTTCAATAAATAAGCTGAGGGAAAAAAAGAATTTTTTAGCAGATATTGAAATATATGCAACATGATTCATTCAAGGAGGTACTTCAAATGCTTATCTTGTAATAGCCGACTACACTCGATGGAGAAACAAGTAGCTGATGACTGGAATGTTCAAATGAATGTATAGTTTGAACCATCAGATGCTCCACAATTAACACGATAAGATGCCCTTAACTTATGGCACAATTTAACTTTGGACGACCCCTCATGTAGTCATGTGTAATTTTTTCTTTTTACTCCATGGATAGTGGCAAGAGTTAAAACATTTTCCTTAGGTTGTCTATCCAGCAAAAGATTGTACACTATGGATCTTTGCTGTCTATTAAAGAGTAAATGAAATTTTGTTTCAATAATATCATGGGTTGCCAATAAGTTCTAGACAGCACATGCATGCACATTAGACAACTTTGTAACGCTGATGAAGTGCTACTGACCTTCTTTCTGTACAAGGCAGATTGATAATACATACATGTTCAACTTGGAAGGCCTTATTCCTAAACTGTGTCAACTAGCTCGTGAAGATGGAGATGATGATAGAGCATTGGGCATGAGGTCTGCTGGAATGCAAGCTCTGGCGATCTTGGTAGACTCTTTTTTCTCCTTGTTCCCTTTAAATTCTCATCCATACATTTTGAGGGGATGAACAGGGTAATGAGGCATCATACTCAAATTGGTTGTAGAAATCTTCTTACTGAAACATCCAAGACTTAGTTCCTTCCATGGTTTAGGTTTGCAGAATGGTTACTCCCAACCTTTTAGCATTTGTTACTTGAAATGGAGCTTCTTCTATCTCTTCATTTTTCGAGGTTTTAACACAGTGAATTAGAGCTTATATATTTTACTATTGGAAACCATTTTACTTCATAGGCTACTAGCTTTGCCTTTTGTACTTCCCTTTTATGCAATGCAATTTCGATGGTTTGTTCCACCTGCTCATCTTTAATTAATACTACTGCCTGTCATTCCTCTGCTCTAGAGGTCATCTATTAAACTTGTTTTAAAGCATAATGAACTTTGCATTATAGCACATGCATCTTTTAGGTATTTTATATTTGCTAAACTTATCGTATAATCTTTTATTACTACCTCTCTAATGCATACTTATAAAAACAGGTGAAATTTATGGGGGAGAACTCCCACATCTCGATGGACTTTGACCATGTAAGATACTCTTCTCGCTTGAAATTTATATTTTGTCCTCTGTTGCAACTTCTATAGAGATAGTGCTTTGACCTCTCTCTCTCTCTCTCTCTCTCTCATCGCTCTCTCACACTCTGTAATTCTGCCGAAAAACAAAAGGCAATTATATTTTCACTCTTAACTTCAATTTTTTATCAATGAAGGAGGCCCTTGGATGATTTTATTTTACTCCTTTCTCCATGGGCTTGGATATGCATCATACCTAGGTCCTTGATGGTGAATAAGGGATTGTCTTTACAAACTATGCTACTAAATAACTTGATCCAATTATGCTATCTTAATGTCATTACTGAAGGATGTTCAATGTCATGGGGTGATAAAAAAATTCGACTTCTAAATTGATTGCAACACTTTGTTTGAAGGACCAAAATTGGATAACTTTCAACTTTTAACTCCTGTATAAGCCATGAAATACGTTGACAAATCATTTTATATTTATTTGGTACTGAAATACTTGTTTTCTTTTTATAGATAATAACAGTGACTTTAGAGAATTTCGTAGAACTTGGAACCAACTTACAACATTGCACAGCAGACAAACAGGATTCTGAACCATCAGATCTCAAAGCAGAAAATCATGGATCATCCTTTGCTGATATCAGTGAAAAGGTTACTTCATTTCCAAATCTTATTAATTCCAATTCCACCGGGTAAGTTTCTACAGAAGATCAAAACTACAGCAGTTTTTCTCATGTCCTACGTTTTTATGCCCTTTTGTATTTCTAAAATTTGATCAGGGAAGTAGCCAAGAATCCTTCGTACTGGTCGAGAGTATGCTTAGTTAATATGACCCGACTGGCAAAGGAAGCAACAACAGTGCGACGAGTATTGGAACCTCTATTTAATTCTTTTGACTCTGAAAATTACTGGTCACCTGAAAGTGGACTTGCCCTTTTAGTGTTGGCCTATATGCAGTCCCTTTTGGAGGAATCAGGTGATTATTGCTATGAGTAACAACTACCTCACCTTTTACCTCAAGAAATGAAGATATATAATATTTATATCTCTGTTTTAATCTCTGACATATTTTTTCTCCCCTTATTTTCTGCCAACTTTTTCTTTACCAGGGGAAAACTCCCATCTCTTGATATCTATCTTGGTTAAGCACTTGGATCATAAGAACGTTGTCAAACAGCCTGATTTGCAAATAAGCATTGTGGAAGTTGCCACAGAACTTGCAAAACATGCAAAGCAGCAGTTCTCAGTTGCTATTATTGGCGCTATAAATGATCTGATTAAACATCTGAAAAAGTGCATAGCACATGCAGCTGAAGTTTCAAGTCCTAAGGACTCTTCAGATGAGTTGAAGAAAAAACTCCAGCTTGCATTAGAAAATTGCATCTCTCATCTTTCAAATAAGGTTTGTGCTAGCTCATACGGGCTCCTAGTACATGTAATATACTAATGACTAAGTTGCTATTTTGGCATTAATACTATACCTCAATTGATCATCCATATTTGTGGATATTAGCCCTTCACTCAAATAGATGAAACCGCATCATACTTGGATCATATTCTATGCTCTAGATTCCTTTATTTCTTGTCTCACAATGCTTGCCTGTGCATCTTTTTCTCAAACCTCAGATATTTTTATTTTGTGGGCTGGTAGAATTTTTAAGATCTGGTACACCAGGTCCAGAAAGTTTTAAGATATCAATCTCACCGTTTTCTGGATTTTGTTCATGATGTCTTGACTGACCCTTCTTTGAGGCAATTAACAGATTTCTCCTTGTGTACTTAGGCTAAATCAATATAAATATCTGATATCCTCAAGAATAACTTCATTATTGCTTTTAAGGTTTTGTATTCCCACCATTAATTTTGGAGATGATGAAAATAAGCATGATGTGTACTAGATTTTGTGTCATAAATAGGTTGCAGATTCTGGACCTATACTTGATATTATGGGTGTGGTGCTGGAGAACATTCCTACAGCTGCTGCAACTGCTAGGGCCACAATATATGCTGTACAAAGAACTGCACAAATTGCCTCTTCCATCCCTAACAAGTCATACAACAAGAAGGTAAGAAAATCAAATGATAGCTAATTAATTTCTCATGTAAATTACTGAAGAGATAACAAGATGCTGATGCTCTGTGCAGGCCTTTCCTGATGCTCTATTTCATCACTTGCTCTTGGCCATGGCACATCCAGACCATGAAACTCGAGCTGGAGCACACAGCATTTTCTCCACTGTACTTATGCCATCTCTGAATAATATGTTGCAAATCCAGGACAGGAACTTCTCTCGAGCTCTTTCTGGGCATTCATCAATGAAGTCAAAGAAGATCAGAATCAGAAGTTTCTCCATTTCAGATGAAAGTGGTTGCCAAGCTGAACTTTCAGATGGACAATCGAGGGGGGAAGAAAATCATTTTGGTGATTCCCATGAAAATCAGTCTGTTATATGCCAATCAAATAGCTTTAAAGGAGAGACTCCTAAGGGAAAAAGGGTATACTGTAACTGTATCTCTACTGGTCATCATTACACTTTTAATGTATAAAAGAAAAACGGACAAAAATTTAAAGAAAAAGAAAAGATAAGGACAGCCTATGAAGTACAAATTTAACTCTAAATTATATTGTCTGAACTACTTGAGATTATCCAGGACCAGGAGCTTACTTCCCTTCGACTTAGTAGTCACCAAGTGAATGTTCTTCTTTCATCCATCTGGGTTCAGGCAACATCAACAGAAAATACTCCTGCAAACTTTCAGGCAATGGCTCATACATACTCTATTGCGCTACTGCTCAGCCGATCAAAGGTGGGATTTTGCCAATGCTTGCATTATGTGTTTTTTGCTCTCTTATGCTTCTCCTATAGTTATTCTCTTAATGATGAATCATCTTCCTTCTCCTAGGTGGGATTATCCTGATAATAAAAGAGGTTTCCCATAGTGTAGGAAAAGGTTTCAACTGGTTGTCACTTGCAGACCCTTAGAATTTGTCGCTGCCTCCAATGCAATGGGACTGCAGTTGAACAAATGTATTGTTGTTCATTCTTGCCAATGATAAATACTTCAAAAGATTCTGCAAATTTATGTGGCTCTTATTATTATTATTATATTTTTTGATAATTATCTAAGTCCATCTTGTAGCTGAAATTGGCTTCTAAATAAAGAGTTACCCTGTTTCTGAAATTCAAGTTCCTTCCATCAGCTTTGGCACAACAGAAAATGATAACGGGAGCTGATTGCTTCCCACCCTCCTCCCTCCCTTGCGCAAATGCAATTAAACTTTTCTTGGTCAATTGGTCAAAAAGTTATCCAATTTTTCCATTTGATGAATGAAACCTAAAATTTCTCTGTTGTATACTAGTGAAACATATAGGTTCCCTTACTTCCTTTAGCTAGTGCAATAAGCTGTATCATGCTCCTCGTAATTGGAATAGGTTAGACTGGAATTCCTATAATCGATTATTATTTTATTTCTTTCAGAACTGTGACATTTGATGAATGAAATCCAATTTGAGCTGAAGTCTTTCCTGATTCAGTCCAAACTATGAGAGAATAACAGATAAAGGAATTCGAAAGATTATAGTTCAATAATTTTGATATGTGTAATTGTGATCTGTTATAAGTTTCCTCTGTTTTCACGTTGCATAATTAGTCTCTGGAACTGAGTCTTTTTATCTATTGCAGAATTCCAGTCACATGGCCCTGGTTCGATGTTTGCAGTTAGCCTTTTCTCTTAGGTTTATCTCTCTGAAAAATGAAGGTCTGTTAGATTTGTTTTGAATTACCATTATGCTCATACATCTCTGCAATGGTCAAGAATTTATAGTACTTAGCTCTTCAGATTGAGATGGAACTGGTTTTTTTTCTTGCTGGTTCATTCACATTCCTAATAAAGTATCGCTCTTTTTGAGATACATATGTCCCCTCTAATTCTGCCTATTTCTTTGTTGGTAAGATTTTAATCAGTCTCACATTTGACAATGGTTAATATCATGAGAAAAAAGGATTATGTGTTGTTTTCCGAATATTATGATTGAAAATAAATATTTCCTGTACTCGGTTGCATAATAGGACATCCATCTTTTGGAGAAAAGTAACATATTAGGCCCCCTACCATGAGTTTAATGGGAAATTTGATTACCTATGATTTTGTTCTGTTAATATCATTCCTTTGCAATACATGATTGTGGTTAAAAGATAGGCCATGGTACAAAACAATAATTGTGCTGTCATCAAACACAGAAACCTGAGAGTCTAACATTTGCAGCTGAGAGAAAATGAAATGGTTGCATGATTAATTCTGGCAGCTTTATATTGTTCTGCATTTACCATTCTCTTCTGTCAGTGTTGTGGGTGCATTTTATTGCCAACTTTGCACTATTATATTCTTCTTTCTTCCTATTTTAGTTTCATCTGATAAAAATATTTACTTGGTTCAAGGTGGTCTGCAACCATCTCGGAGGAGATCTCTGTTTACCATGGCTTCATATATGCTCTTATTTGTGGCCAGGGCAGGCAATTTTCCAGATCTCATTCCTGCTGTTAGATCATCGTTGACTGATGAAACAGTAAATGATTTTGCACTTCAGATGCTCTAATTTAATTTGTTGATCCTGTAATGTCTCCAATGTAATGGATTTTTTTGTGTTGGAATATCTTTTTTTTAGGTCGATCCTTACCTCAAATTAACTGAGGATATCAGGCTGCAGGCTCTTTCTATGTCACCCAGTTTTGAAACTGAAAGCTATGGCTCACCAGAGGATGAAGATGCTGCTTTGAAATCCCTGTCAGCGATTCATTCAGATGACAAGCAATTAAAAGAGTTTGTCGTATCTCTTTTTGTGACTAAGTATGCAAAATTGCCAGAGGTAATCTTCGTAATTTGTATGCTATATTTTGTTGTTACTATTTTAGATGCACCTTTGAAGAAAAGCTTAAGGGCCCATGCTACGATGGCAATCTTATGCTCATGATTTATCCATGTGCATAACATTTCAGGATGAGTTGTTAAGAATAGTCGAGCAACTTAAAGAGGGATTTTCACCTGATGATGATTTTCCGCTGGGTATTCCATTATTCATGGAGACACCTTTCCCATCTTCTCCACTGGCCCTTATAGAGTTTCAGTCAATTGATGAGGTTATGTTTGGACGTTATTTTCCTACTGCATCCCGTGCTAGTCTTTCCCGACCTTTATTAACTAACTATTATCCTTTTCGCCTTCAGATTATGGAACCATCTGGATTTATAGATGACGAATCATTTCCAAGTGGAAGTCAATCAGATCGAAAAACTTCGCTTTCTGTCAATTCACTGGACATTCTTAGTGTTAACCAACTCATGGACTCGGTGAGCAATTGCTTTCTGATCATTTTTAGTTCTCGTGATGTTGTGTATGACGTGAGAAAAATGTCAAGAATTACCCAACAAAAGAAAATATATGACATGAGAAAATATGTGCAACATGTGTCGATGACAGGTCCTAGAAACAGCTCAGGAAGTTGCAAGCTTTGCACCTTCCACTGCACCACCATCATCATATGATCAAGTTAAGAACCAGTGTGAAGCTCTTGTAAACGGGAAACAACAGAAAATGCTGGCCCTGCAAAGTTTCAAGTTGCCACAAGAAATAAAGGCAATTCTTTCCACCGAAGAAAATAAAGCTAGAAACTCTTTATCCACCACGGTTAGAAACTCCTCTCCATTTCTTGTTGTGTTTCAGCCATGACTTTTCTCTTAAATCTGAAATCTTGACCTCTCCCCGCCACCTAAATGTTCTCAACATTGTTTGGACCATAAATACTCTCTAATCTTCTTTTTTTTTTCTTTTTTTCTTTTTCAGGGATTGAATTCCTCGAGAGACGAGAAATTGGAAAGCACCGAACCAATTCAAAGTCGGATTAACCTCAATAACATCCTTCAATGTTCTCAGGAATTTGGTCAGGAACAGTCCTTCAGATTGCCGCCCTCGAGTCCATATGACAAGTTCTTGAAAGCAGCCGGGTGCTAAAATCAACCACATTTTATTGTTTATCTTTGTACATTTACATAAATTCTATCTTCTTCTCTCTTTTAAGTCTGCGATCATGTGGTACAGAAGTTATAGAATCTATAATTTTTTCATTCTTTGTTGCAATATAAGTCTGCATTTGATGTGTGCATTTTGTGTAAGAAAGAAATATAGGTCTTTTTAGTGTTGGTGTGAAATGTGCAGATGGCTATTTTGAGTACACTATTAGAGGTAGCATTTGGTTAGACAAATGAGTGGGTGGTTATTGTAAACTTGTAATTCTGCTTGGGTCCATGATGAATTATATAAACAACTCCACAATTAATATAGATATGTTTTCTTTTACTCGTCTGTTTATCATTTAATATGGGGTAATTATTTCCAGGCGCTCTTGAACTTTCTCAGAATCTGATTTTAGCCCTTTAATTGTAAATTGTTTGATGTTAATTCCTTAACAATGAAAAGCTATAAAAATGGATTTTTTCGTCCATGTTGGGCGTTAAGTCCTAACAAAATCAATCCATGTGTTATAGCCATAGTTTTTTACAACGATAATTTTGTCCATTTAACTTCTTTCTTTTTTTCATCTTCTTCATTTCCTTCTCCTTAGATTTGGATTGCCAGAAAACGATTAGATCTGGGTAAAAGAGTCAATGGAATTTGCTGATCTCTCCTCCATTTATGGGCTTCCTCTTCCTTTGTTCCTCCTCCTAAGATCTAGACTGCCATAAAACTTCTAAACTACTGGAGTTTAGACTTGAGTCTACCGCAATTAACGCCAACAGATCGGGGTAAAAGAGTCAATAGAATTTGCAGATCTCTCCTCCTCCATTTATGGGCGTCACCAATAGTAACAATTCACCAAAATCCAGAGCAATAATCAAATTGGATACTCACAACCGTCTTGTGTTGAATGTTGACTTCCAGGTAGAAAGAATTGATCTTTTGTATGGTAAATAATATTATGGGTAGCTTGCAGAAATGCTTTGGAAGATGAAGATGGAAGTAGATCCTCTTGACATCTGCAACATCCAATTGGGAAAAACAAAATACTAGACTTCGGAATATATATATTTATACAATAAGATTGGGGCATGCCACCACCTCTCTTAATACACACAAACTGGGATGACGTAACGGAAGAGACTTTTAATTGCTGACTAAACAAAACAACCTCGTTTTAAGCCTCTTCTGAATCTGCTCAAAACGACATCGTTTCATTCTAAAGATTCCAAATGATACAAAGTTGTGGGAGTTCTAAGCCACAATGTAGAGAGAAGAGAAACTTTTGCAGACACCAACCCAACCATTCCATTCCGCAATTAAATCGAACAACTTGCCGGAAAAAAGTGTATCCCCTAGTTGCGGCTTAGCCCCGAAGTCATCTTGGTCGCATCGTGACATTCCTAAGTTCAAACCTATGCATAATCGTTCAGGGGCTTGAAGTGGGCAGAATCAAAAGGAGTTCGGACTAGAGTGTTCCTTTGGTACCGACACCACTTTCACAGCGCCATTGAGTGTGTGGACAGTTCGTGGGCAGTGCTGACCTTTGGTAAAAAATGCAAAACTATGGCAGTGTTGATTGAGTCTCTGGCAAACTCGACAAGTCTGACAGTTCAAGCCAGGGGATCATAGGGGTTTGGATCAATCAACAAGGAGCAAATAGAAAGCAATACCTATAAGACAGTTCAGAAAACATAACCATATCAGTTCAATAACAATTTGTGTTTTCATATTTTTCCCACTCAAAACTATAACCCCATATATATCAATTACATACACCAAGGTATTGATTCGTGCGGAACAAAGGTTATCCACTAATAAGTAACATAATCATTGAACTTCAGAATTTTAATCAAAATTACTAAATTACTTCATAGGTTACTTTAGTGAAGAACATCAAATTTCATAAGCAACCAAGGAAGATTATCTCCACCTTCTATGATTTCATTACCAATCATGGACCTCTTAGAAAGAGTAACTAGTTTGGAAGCAAACCAGAAATAAGAGGTCAAGACTAACACCACAGCAAAAACCAAATACAAGGCAGATGAGGCAGTGGGGCAACTTCAATCAAAAGTTAACTAACAGCATTCAAATAATGACCGATAAAACAAATCAGAAGTAAAAAACAGTCATTGCAAAAATTCAAATGCAACTACAAAATTTAGGTTTAGCAGTAGAAAAATGGAAAATGGCTGACCTAGGAAATTTGTCGAGGGAGAAAGAACAGTCAGCAATAATTCTTTCTTAAACACCACCAGCATGAAAGGGAACTGTCAGACTTGTCAAGTTCGAAGAAGAATCGATCAACACTGCCGTCGTTTTGTAATTCTTTGCCGGAGATCAACATTGCCCACGCACTCAATGGCACTGCGAAAGTTGCATCGATTCGAAAGGAACACTCCAGTCCGAACTCCTTTTTGGTTCTGCCCACTTCAAGCCCTAGAACAATTATGCATAGGTTTGAACCTAGGAAACGCCGCGACACAAACAAGATGACTTCGAGGCTAAACTGCAACTACGGGATACACTTTTTCCGGCAAGTTGTCCGATTTAATTGAGGAATGGAATGGCTGGGTTGGTGTTTGCAAAAGTTTCTCTTCTCTCTACATCGCAGCTCAGAACTCCCACAACTTTGTATCATTTGGAATCTTCAGAACGAAACGACGTCGCTTTAAGCAAATTCAGAAGAGGCTCAAAACAAGGTCATTTTGTTTAGTCAACAATTAAAAGTCTCTTCCGTTAAGTCGTCCCAGTTCACGTGTATTAAGAGAGGAGGTGGAGCAAGCCCCAGCCTTATTGTGTATATATATATATATATATATACTTTGATGAAATTAGAACTCTTATACTGAGGTGAATCGGTCTAGAGATTTGTCTCTAATTTTGTTTTTAATCTTTATCCAAAAGAAGAGTAAAGAGAGAATGAGGATAAAATCAATGATCAATCTTTATACAAAAGAAGATTAAAGAGAGAAGGATTAGATTTGGATTATTGGGGTGGGTTTGGAAGGACTTATCCCAAAGTATGCAGAGGCCAACTTACGTTTTCTCTTCTTCCTCTTCTTTGGCTGCCATATGAACTCCTTCAATAGGTTTTTTTTTTTGGTGGTAGAGGAACAACGATGAACAGGAAAAGGAAAGAGAGAGAAAGCAGATCTGCAAAGGAAGGGTGGGGGGGGGGGGCGAGAAGCTGGGTGCAGCAGCGAAATGGAAGAGGAAAGAAGAGAGAGAAAAAAGTGAACAAAATTGCCCCTGGAAATTAGCACATGAATGTCATGTTGGTGTCTTCCATCAGGGCTTAACACCCAAAATGGATGGAGGGACAATTTTACAGCTTTTCATTGTTGAGGTCTAAAACCAGGCGATTCATACTTGGGGGGCCAGATTTTGAAAAAGTTTGGAGATATTGGGAAATAATTACCTTTTAATATATGCATACATGTGGAATGTTGTAATTATCCTTTAGGCTTGTTTCTTTCTCTCGGTCCATGCTACTCAAGTAAACATGAGCTGGCTACTGAATCAATTCAAGCAAGCTGCTCTATATGATGTTCAATTGGTGGAGAGGGTTCATGGAAAATTACCAAACAAGTAGCTAAAGTTTCAACAAAAAAATTTTCAATGGTGGAGTTGGAACTTCAAACAAGTTGTTCACCAATCAACCGTGCATGTCTTCATGGCAATTCAAATTATGCAAGATGCTCAAATTTTCTACCAAACATGCAGCTGAATTTGTATTTCAATTAGTGACTTCTCAATTTGATCTTGGTGGTTGAATGTTAGTGGAATTGTACCAAACAAGCACCTCAATTTGAAGAACCTTCGATGGTGATGTTAATGGACTAGTCTTTAAGCTTATTCTTGGACTCTTCTTTCTTGGCTTCTTCCACTTGATTTTAGGTTCTTCTTGAAGTGTTTTCAAGTTTCTTTCACTCATGTCTTCAAGCCTAAAGGTGAAGTACAAATCCTTGTAGAAGAACATCCAACCATTGTCAAGATCATCTTCAAAGAAGATCATAAACTCTTCAATCCTGTCAGCAACCAAGACTTCTTTAATTCTTGAGCTATTAATCTTCTTTCTAGAGACTTCATTCTTGTATTTGAAATACCAGTCTTTATACATAATCTTCAAGTCAACATTTGGTTCATTCATGTCAAAGTAATGACTTGAAACCTTCCATAATCTCTCAAGCTTGGAATGAAGATCGTTATAACTAACTTTTCTTCTATGAATCTTCCCTTAATTAAACTCTTCCATGAATGTCTTCCTTGATAATTCCATTAATGACATGATTGATCCTTGGTATCCATCAATCTGAACTCCCTTGGCCAAAGGTAGTGTTGCCAATTTCTTAAAGACCTAATCAAAGCAAATAACTCCTTGCCATAATTTCTTACTAAAATATGACATTCAATTTTAATTCAAGGTGGCTCTATTTAATTTCGCACTAAAATAGCCTATACGTTTAATTGCTTGTATTATCACCGCTCCTATACCCACTCCCGAAGCATCACATTCAATTTCAGAAACCTTAGAGAAATATGGGAGAGAAAGGATAGGGGAACATGTAAGTTTGGATTTTAGCAATTGAAAGGCCTTTTCTTGTTCACTCTCCCACCTAAACTTAATGCTTACCTTAATTATTTTGGTAAGAGGGGCTGCTATAGTACTGAAGATAGGAACAAACCGTCGATAGAACTAAGTTAACCCATGGAAACTTCTTACCTCACTTGCGCTTTTAGGTGTTGGCCAATTCTTGAATTTTTTTTCTTCATCCACTTTAACACCATTAGAAGATAAGTCATATCCCAGGAAAGTCATTTTTGGCAAGCAAAAAAAGGATATTTACAAAAATTAGCATATAGGCGTTCATTTCTAAGGATATCAAAGACTAGCCTTAAATGCTCAACATGCTCTTCTACATTCTTGCTATAGACTAGGATATCATCAAAGTACACTGCAACATATTTACCAATGCATTTCCTAAGAACATGATTCATCAATCTCATAAAAGTACTAGGGGCATTAGTAAGACCAAATGGCATCACAATCCATGTTTAGTTGTAAAAGAAGTTTTCCATTTATCCCTTTCCTTCATGCGAATTGTTGATAAACACTTATTAAATCAATTTTAGAAAAATACTAGCTACCACTCAATTCATCTAACATGTCATCCAACCTAGGAATAGGAAAGCGATACTTTATGGTTATCTTGTTGATGGCCCGACAATCGACGCACATCCTCCACGTCCCATCTTTCTTTGGCATAAACAAGATAGGAAAGACACATGAACTCATGCCCTCCCTCACATATCCTCTTTTGCAATTCTTTGGCCTTCTCCGGATTTGTCCTATAAGCGAGCTTGTTTGGGGGGGGGGGGGGGGGG
>JAOXNR010000031.1:1688762-1721501 GCA_028571225.1 Parsonsia alboflavescens
ATTTATATATATATATATTTATATGTATGTATGTATGTATGTATATTTACATGGAAAGATGAGTCAATAATACATAGATGTCATTCCCTGCCTGATACTCATATGGGGCTAATACATCTCCAGGGTGGTCAAACCATTGCCTCACTGGCTATGCCGTACGTGGAATTAGAAAATTTGTGTGTGTGTTTCTTGCAGGGGATATATGTTTCACAAGGTCCGTACCAGCATATCTGAAACCTACGAATTTTTCAAAGCGTGTGGACATCATTATTCTTCATTCCTGAAACATCAACGCCCCAAACTCTTTTGTGATTTATATTTTTAAAAAAAAAAAAGGTCTTTTGTGATTATATTTAAAAAATAAAAAATAAAAGAAAACGTTTCTCTCCTTTTTCACGTCAATTAATTTGACCCTTTTTTTTCAGGCCGATTATTGAATTTTAAGTTTGGTGTAACTTTGAAATGAAAGATGAAATAAAATAGGGAGGAGGAAACATATTTGACTTTGGGGTATCTTTGTCTTTTTTCTCGTTCCTATTTTCATTGTAAGCATTTACAATTTGTCTTATTTATAAAAGAGTAAATTATTATTTTTCTACTGAAAGTTTGACTCATTGTTCATTTCTCAAACAAAGTCTTTCCTTCAATCCATTTGGTATCCAATCAATTTACAGACGATCAAAATGGTATCCAAATAAGCACGTGAAAGTCATCTAATCCTCTTTTTTAAGATAATCTCATCAATTCACATGTGACGTGACTGAGGCAACATTAGTCAGACAGTGAGCATGAGTGAAATGAGCCAGTCGCTCATGTAGACTAGACACAATCCATTACACAAGAGGCAAAAGGCAAAGTGACAATAGCAGTTCAAATAGATAGCCCCAATGCCGAGCAACTCTGGTGTAGTCTAGTGAAGAAGAGCCCATGCTTTTTGCTACTAGATTCACAGGCTATCCTTTGCCTAAGTTGTCAAACTACACCAAATTTGTTCGGTATTGTGATCATCTACTCGAATTGCTACTACTGTTGTACCGTTTGCCTCTATTGCAAAGAATGTTGTCTAATCTATGCACGCGGTTAGCTCAATCAGTACATTGTTCACTATCTAACCAAGGCTGTCTCAATCAAATCACATGTGAATAGACGAAATTACCCTAAAAAAATATGTTTATGTGTCTTTCACGTGCTTATTTAATAGCTTGGTATAATTAGAATTTTGACCATGGGTACCATTTTGATCGCCTATAAAATTGTTTGGATACCAAATTGGTCGAAATAAAAACTTTGTTTGAAAAATAAACAATGAGCCAAACTTTAGATAGGAAAATGGTCTTTTACCCTTTCTTATATGCTTTACTTGTGAACAAACAAAATGACACTAAAAAAAGGATCATGTGATTTTCACGTGCATATTTAATGACTTGGTGTTAAAATTTTTACGATGGGTACCATTTTTATCACCAGTAAATTCTTTGGATAGTAAATTGGTTGAAAAAAAACCTTTGTATGAGAACAATAGGCCAAACTTCAAGTAGAAAACAGTCATTTTTCCTTCATAAAAATTTCACCTTAACATATATGTTTATAAAACTTGTCAAGTTTTCATACTCTCTTGTCTTTAATTATAAATCATTTAAGTTTACCTTTTTTTTTTTATTCCTAATTATAAATCATTGTTAATAATTTAATAAATATATATATGAATAATGTTAGTGTATATAATACTGTGCATACTAACAAGTGTAACTATTAATCAACTAACGTTAGATTAAACCCTAAAAGGATAAACAAAGGTACTTAATTAAATTTTAATTAATTGTTTAAAAAAAATAAGATAATTGACAATTAACTTTAATTGTTAGTTGACTAACAATTGTACTTGTTAGTATGCAAAATATTACACACCCTAACAATACATATATTACTCTCTTTTTTTCAATATCACTCAATACTCACTTTCTTTATAAAACATTTTTCTTTCTCTTTCTTAATATTCTTCTCAGAGACATTTTGAAAGAAAAAAACCTTTATCTTAATATTAACAAAATGATTACAAATAACTTATAATTAGGGATAAAAGAGATTTCAAAATAATACACCTTATTATAAATTGTTTGAGCTCACTTATCTTATCCCTTATTATAAATCATTATTATTGGTATAACAATAGTGCCTTTTTTTTTCTTTAGACAAATCCACCCACATGCTCTTAATCAATCAACATTTTTTCAATCCCAGAGAAAGGTATTCCTCGCCATTAAAGCTGAATAGCATAAAGGAACAAAACCTCAGGTTACAAAAATCATGAACACTAAAATGACGACAATAATTATATCTACATAGCAGATTTACAGGGTTAGAATTTTCATAAGAGAATGTGAACATATTTTTATTTTTTTCCTAGCTAGGTTGGTATAAGTGCCAATATTTTGTTCCTAATGATTCCCATGCACTTTCGTATTTCTGCATACATGGGAAGGTTTTGTGAGCAGCAGGGCTTCAAACTCGAGACAGCAGAATCCAATATTTGGGCAACATCCGCTGGCGGAAACTGCCGTTCAGTACATTTCTGCGATTGTTGTACAGAACACTAGTTATAAGAAACCAATAGTAATATATTTGAAAATAACCGTGCGAATTCTGTAAAGATCGAAATGAAAGGTCTACGTTATTAAAACAGACATCAAAAGTTCAAATAACTACAAAGATCGAAATTTAATGTCTACATTCTTTGAATAGACATCAGAAGTTCAACTAACAACCTTTTCAAGATAAGTGAAAATTCAAGTCTGAAAGGACTAAAACAGATGAGACAATTTGGCATTCTCATCTGAATAAAAGGAAATAAGATTGTTGTTGTTTGATCTAATGTGATGCATTAACCCATAGTTGCACTTTTTCAATTCGGCAAAACCCACAAATTACATTGAAAAAATTCTAATTATTCTGTTGACATCAGAGGAAAAATCAAATTATGGATCATGGAAAACATGACAAGAGAGATTTTTCAAAACTAGAAACACCAAGAGAAAGAAATTGATAGATAAGTTTTAGCAAAAGTAAGAAATTTCAAGAAAGTGAATTTTATTAAAAAGAGAATAGAAGACCGAAAATAAGCTGCAAATTGGCAGGAGCAAAGAATACCTGAATCATAAGCAAAGTGGCTACACATTTAGTAATAAGCTCAGACGGAATCTGTGTCTCATTTCGGTCGGATGCACTTTTCGACTTTGTATCAGATGCCTGTTCAGATTGAACAGGCTAGAGATTAATTAATTCAGAAAATTTGTAAAATTCACAATGGTAACATATGATGATGATCTTACATGGGGAACACAGGAATCATCTAAGGGAAGCCGCTCGTTCACATAGTCTATAGCTTCCTCAATCTTTTCAAATGTATTCTCTCTACCCTTGAGCGTTGACATTGCCTGAAACAATGATTAATAGAACTTATCCACCAAAACTTGTAGAGCCCCACACAATTTACAATATATTCAATTAATCCATATGACGAAACATTTAGCACATCCTGCAATGCAGAGCTTGGAAAGCTATTCTAGAGCTTACCTACTCATTATTGATTTTTTTTTTTTTTTGATACTGGGGAATTTTTTTGTTAATGAAAAAACAGGTACAAGAAAGTGGATGGGAAATTCAATAAACTAACCTGAAGATTATATCATACATAGCCTTCTCATTATACGATGATGTCAAAGTCAAAGTCACCCGAAGATATGAAGAGATTTAGATAACTCTAACCCCAGGTTATTAACTATGCAATCTTCGAAAATAAAAAATCTGTTATTCCTTTCAACTTAATGGCCACTAAAGTTGGTACCTTTTACAATTCGGCAATTACACTACAAAACCACAATTTAGCCAATATATACATTTTTTTGACAATTTTGTCATTCTACAATGTTTCGATTGAATAATAACCACGAATATAATCAGTCTCCGGTGAAGATGCGACATGGCTTGCCATATCCCTAAAATTTACTAAGGTGAAATTCTATTCAATGTCATTCAAATAATAAATAAAAGAAATTATCAAAATGATAAAGATTCTCTTCGCTAATCCAAAGGTCATTATCATGGGAGAATTGCCACACTCACACTATAGAGTGACTAAATTGTCAAAGAATGCAAAGTGTAATGGCTAAATTGACAGGTTTTATGCTTTAATGGCCAAACTAAAAAAGAGTGCCAACTTTAGTGGCCACTAGGTATATTAAGCCAATAAAAATCACTTAAAAGTTCTATCCTAATGCTTTTGCTCAATTCCTAGCTCAAAATATCCATCCTCTCCAGCCTCCACGCTAACCTAACAGCTGAGCTGCCATCAATAATCACCATTTGTGCCAACTAAACTTCTTATTATCCAGAAGAATTATCTTCGTTCCCGGTGCTTATTTACAGTTGGGAGAGAAGTAGAAATGGTAACAACCAAACAACCAGAGGGAAGAAACTCATGACTGGATGGGAGGGAGAAGTAAGGACAGAATATAGAAGAAATCTTTTCAATAATTAAAATCAGGGAGACTTGCAAGTATGAATGTCCACAGTAGGATGAGTAGAGACAAAGGGCACTCATCAATTTTCAGGTATGTGTTTTGTTATACTCATGGAGTGATAAAGATATCTAAGTTTTGGGGGCTTAAAAGAACTGAAATAAACATACAGCAGAATGTGTTTGATACCTGGATTGCCACATCTACCATTGTCCTGGCTTTTGTTCTTGAGCTCTCAATGATTTCATTTACATGTTCTCCTGACTCAGGAGGTTGAGAGGCAGCACGATCCAAAGAGTTCGAGTGGTCTCCATAATTGGCAATTGGCCTTGGCCATGGAAGTGAAATGGCTCCTTGATATGTATTTCTTTGTCTTAAACGAAACAGAGACGAAGAAACCTGCCGTGGAGAAGAAAGCTCAACTAGTTCAGACATCTGCAGATGAATTTGACTGCCAACACGAGGGCGGCACAAACTTAAAAAAAAATACAGTAACTCTCATGCCTGCTCATTAACTTCTTGTAACTGTACAAGCACAGCTGCATATTGCTTTTTAAATGGTTCTGACTCCTTAAGAGAAGAGTGATCCATCACATCATCATTCATACACTTTAATTCGAAAACTACAGCCTCCTGCATATTCCCAGATAGCCCCATGAGAGATGAAATAGGAGAAAAGAACAATGAATAACCAGGAGAAACTAGCCTCTAGAATTGCACAAGGATGAACAATCTATACATAATGAAGAAGGATACAGAATGATCAAAGTAAGAATCACAAGCTAAAAGATGTCTAGGATGTTTCTTGCTCAAACATGAGGTAAGAGCTCTGAAATATATTGATAGAACCAGGAAAATAGGCTTGAAAATATGAAGAAACTGATAATTTATCACTGAAATATAAAGGAAATACAAATAATAAAGTCCAATTCGAGAAGGACTAGGTCTCCAATATCGAAGGGTTCAATTCGAGAAGGACCAAGTCCCCAACATCAGACAATCAAATCATAAAATCTCTACCCCCTAAATAAGCAAGCTTGGGCATATTTATAATAGAAATCTCAGAAGTTAGTACTAACTGAAAGAAGCTACGCTTAAGGTCACATGCTGAAGAAAGTGGGTACATGCAGTAGAAAGTGGGTGCAGTGCTCAAACTGGGACTTAATCTGCTGTAAGTGGCTTCTGATACTAGTCGTGGGGTTCCTAAACTTCAGGATGTGCAGATCATGTGTTCTAAATTTACCGTGTATGGACTTTCAGTAGCTGACATGATTGTGGACTCGTATCAGGTCTCCCCTCCTTGAAAACCAACTTGTTCTCAAGGCGAAAAGAAGAAAACCAGCCAGCTAAGAAATCATTGTCTCAAGGGGCAGCGGGAGAGGATGGTCGAGTGTTTTTGAGGATATTGAAAGTGAGGCTGGATGTTTAAGGAATTGTGTGTTCTGGCCACCATATTGGATTGGACTAGGCTCTGATGTGATCACGTGTTCTGAATTTTCCTATTATGGACTTTCAGTAGCTGACATGGTTGTGGACTCGTATCATATATACTTCATTTGAAAACAAGTAGAAATTGGCGTAAGCAGCTTACTCCAACATTCTAACCATGCAGTTGATCCAAAAGAATCTAACCCCAATTATTCCCTGGAATGTACCCATACAGCTCATTTATGAGGTAAAAATTCAGAAAGCTGGAAAATTGTTTTTCAAGTGTGTGATTCCTATAATAGCAAAAATAATAGAGTTAAAGATGATGTCATCAGAAGCAAGTATTACTAGTCTTGTGTATTTTACTGATGCACAATTGTGAAATAAACATAAAGTGACATACAAAGATCGAATGGTTCTTACTCTGTCAAAAGAATCACTTCCAGGATAAATGCCCCTCTAAAATAAGATTCAACCATGTCAAATCTAATGGAAATGAAATTTTCTGCAAGCTATCTGATCGATGAATTTAGATCTAATAATGGCATGAGTGTTAGCCTATTTGACTGGACAAAGAATTGTAGTCGACTTGGTGAAAAGTTGCACGAGATAAAAGCAATGGCCACCAAAGACATACACACACACACACATGAATATGAATTACTCAAAGAATAGAATTTTGTAGCACGAGATACAAACAATATTATTTCTAGCATAAACAAAATAACATCAAAAAAGCATGCTGGTGGAACCTTTTTGTCAAGAGCACGCGTCAACTCAGCAAGAGCTTGAACATCAGCTTCCTTTGCTTGGATTTGGGCCGATGTACAAGGCTGGGGATAAGGCATTTGTTGGAAGGCAGATGTTTCTGTGGGAACAATTCTAGCTGGAAAATTAACATCTTCAGGGGCCACCTAGATAAAAACATTTAAGGAAAATTTAGTGAACTACAGGAAATAGATGCTATCTCCTTCCTCCTATGAAAATGAATAGGCAGGCAGACTGGTGACAGTGAGAATCGATATCCATATAACATTCTTTTTAAAAGAACCCATAGAAATGAATGTAACTTGCTTAATCAAAATTGGCCATGCACTATGAACACAGTGGGTCAGGATATAGTTGGACACCTTCAAGTATGGAAATCCATGATAAATGCTTATGTTTCCCTCCCTCTCCACACACTGAGAGAATTAGCAATATATTATTAAACTTTTGATTCATCATATCTGACCAGTTCTTGCATTGAAAGCACACATTTCATAAAAGTTTCTTTCCTCACTTCCTCTTGTTTGCAAAGCTAGAGGAGATTCAAAGGAGGATTGATGCAAGCACAACAACAATCACCCAAGGTTCCTTCTCTCCTATAACTGACTAATATTTGCATTGAACACACTTCACGAAGTTTCTTTCCTCACTTAATCTCCTTGGCAAAGCTATAAGAGATTCAAAGGAGAATTGATGCATGCACACAGAGAATCACCACAGCATATTGTCTCCAAATTCCCTGCTTTGTTCTATTTCAAACCCACAAATACAGAGGGCACAATAACATAAGGTCAGCTAGCATACACACCAACCCTTCTCTGGACTAGATCAGCATTTCAATTTGGATATGTAAGAAGCAGACTGAAGATGAGGAAAGGATCAATAGAGTGTCATGTTGCTCTAGAGGGAAAAGAGAAGCAGCAAATAGATTATTTTGATTCTCCTCCTGTGCATTGGAGGTGATATGATGACTGATTTTCAGCCCAGGTGTTCGGGTGATAAAGGACTAAGTGCCACAAATTTCATAAAAAGGTAGCCCAATTGGTGAATACTTTTAACTCAATACTGGGTTTTGATTCACTTCATTAGAAACATTTAGTAATGTCAGCTATCGGTAATTAACAGAGATATATCTAACTTTTGGAACCTTAAGCACTTTAATGGTAGTCTACTCAAATCTCGAAGAATGAAATCTAGTCAAAATACTATGGAAAACAACATAGTCAAGTTCCAATACAAAAGTGCAGCATGCATATACATATATGTCAACTCCTTTTATCAAATGCTAGAAGCATGAGAGATGCTGCAACATCAGTGCCCAAAAGTTCTCACACAAAACTGCCTTGAGTACTACATTCCTCGTCAACTCCTGAAATTGAAGACTCTAAGATCCTCCATAAGCTACGGTATCTTTCCAGTGCAAGTGTAGAGATAATTCAGTAACTGATGCATTAAGATGTCAAGACAGAAAAATAAGGAAAATGGCTAACCTTTGTTTGCTTTAATAGATTAGTGATAGGAAAAGCTGATGGAGACAAATGAGTGAGACCATTGATATTCTCCATTTCAACACCAGGGGATACTTTTGCAAGCTCATTCATCCTAAGCTCATTGAAATTCTCAAAAAACTTATCAACGGCAATGTGTCTTGCCAGAAGGGTTGGTATATTTTCCAAAGGATTTAAGGGCATGCAATCAATATCCTGTCATACAGAGTTATAATGTGTCAACTTAGAATGATGGATAACAAAGGGCCCAAAGGAAAAAGAGAATTTAGTATATAAATAAATACAGAATATTACAACAATAAGTCCTAAGCAGGAAACTAAAAATATCACAAATGTAAATTGTACCATCAGACACTGAAAGAATTTCAGGGCTGGCATATTTGGAAATATCTCAGGGCTGAACAAGAGTAGATCGATTTGGAAATTTTGACCTATAGATCTGAAATAACCTTCTGACTCCAAAAGGTAAAAAGGCCTACTTGAACTTGGAGTTTCAGAAATTAGTCCAGCCTTTATTTTTCTTGCTGCATGGAAAAGTCCACTTCTCTGATGTAGATTAATTGGTCAACCATGATTTAGAAAAGAATTAGATAATACCTAAATTCTCCAAGGCACTGTAAAGCAAGAAAGAGGAGAATCTTTCTGGAAAACCAAGTGACTAATAGATCAGCAGCATAAGAATATTACCATTACATAAGCATTTTCAGTTTTTTTTCCCCCTTTTTGTATTTTATTTGAGTACTTTCACTTCAATGGACCTTCTGCAATGTGCATAGCAGAATTCACCTGGTTTTATATTCTCTAAAAATTAAATAAATATATCAAATCATGCCTTGACTTAGTCATAGATGTATCAAACTCAAGAGGCAAGTTCATAATCAATTCATCATCCTCAAGACTCAAGAGATAAACAAAGTTCAACGTCCAAACCATAATCCAAACAGTTTATATTTCAATACTTAAAGTACATCAAATTCAGACAAATTAACAAAACACAAGAAAGACATGAATAGAAAAATGAGACAACCCAAATTAGGTTGAGACCCAAGGTAGGTCGCAGTTCACATCATCAAAGTGACCAACTTGAACTTTCAATTTCACCTCACAGTGTCGCCATCTAGGTCACAAGCTACAATAACTCCTCCCCTTCATGACCTCAATTGTCAAAGAATCAAATTATAGAAATTTGGAATTGGGAGGATGAAAGTTTCTGTGTTGTGTGTGGGAGCATGGAGTACTAATTGAAAGAAGGAAATGAAATGCCCTAGTAGTAAAGAAATGAATTTTGGGAAGCAAAAACATAATGGATAATGTCATGGATGGACCAAATTTCATTTTAATTTAGGGATAACATGAAATTGGATGAATTCGTCCGAGTTTACCGAATCTAATGAGTTTACAAGGGAATCTACCGAATTGACATCAATTTCCCATTTTGAACCGAGTCTACTCGAATCCAATTGGGAGTATCTTAAATTTGTACGAATTTACAAGAATACTTGCGAATTTGACAACAAAGGCTAGAAGAAGCATTTGACTTCTTAAGCAAACACGCAAATAGGTTATTTGAAATGCCACAATCAAAAAGATTACCATGACAAATTCGACACCCAGTTCTGGTCGGTCAAACTGAACCCGGCACCTAGAATGATCTACTGTTAGCACATTTCCATCATGAATCTCTCTTGTTTTTGGATGGATAGCTATAACACGCTGTCCAACTGATAAAGGCCTTGCAAGATCTGTTGGTAGTCCTTCCTGCATACCTTCACGAAGATCAGTGTAGTGCTTTCTCACTGAATCTCGATATTGATTAAGCTTCTTCTTTTCTTCCTTCAGAAACTGCTGGGAAAACCGCCGAGGTTTACCTAGAGAACTGCATAACATGAGAGTCAAGAAAATTTGTTATTTCAACTTTAATCTACAATTTTCTTCTTTCCATTCATAATCAGCAAAGGTATACTGATTTTCATAACACATGGATGCAAGGCAAATACCTTCTTATGACACCCCATTCCACACGAGTTAACCTTGGAACATGTCCCAGTCCAACATGATAAAGATATTCCACAAACTCCCTTTTAGCGAACCAAGGATAATCAATTGCACTGTAAAACCATTCATATGTGCACCATCTACGTAATCGTTGATTTGATAAGCAATTAGAAAGTTTTTCCTGACAGATATCATGAACATGTGCTAAAGTCAGACCATAGGGATCAATGTCCACAACAAAGTGGTGGATGTTGAAAATACTTTTACCTTAAGAGTACATGCCGTATCATGAAGCAAAGCAGCAGCAATACTGGATCGTTCATTTAGAATTTTATCAGGAAACTTCATATCTTTCTGTAGATTTGGTTTCTTGAGGTCCATCTTGCGTCTGCTCCTGACTCTTGTAGGTAAGCTAATTTCCTTGGATAAAGGAACCTGCATAGTTGATTGAGCTGAATCACTTCCTTCTCTTCTTGGATCAGTGCTTGAAGAATATTCTGCATTTTTCACCAGCTTAGGCGAAGCACTTTGAGAAGATCTCTTAACCTTACTTATCTGCCCCACATCCCTAGCCTGCAGAAAGTAATTCCTGTTACTTGTATTGAACACTGGGATTGAAAACAACTCAAGGAAGGAAAATATTAAGCAAGTAAACTCCTGGCACTTCTATATATGGCATTAAAGCTGCTAGCAGGGAAAGAATTCAACCAGGAACCAAGACATTCAATCTGTTGTAGAGGGAACAACTTAAAACTTCAAAGTCAGAGAAACGAAATTGATAACAGCAGACTGCCCACAATTGAACCAACAAGATGTTCAATCACAACAGTAGTAGAAGAAGATAGTTGTTATAAACATAAGAGGCAAACTTCATACATGAAGTGGTATTAAGCAAGAGACGTGTCTAATTGTTTTCTCCTGCTAACTTAGTGAAAAAGCAATTAAGTAGAAACTAACACCAAAATCACAAAGTTCACAATGTTCGTACTACCTACAAGCATCAGGAATTCATCACATTCAATGGTTTAAACTTTGTACTCCTATTGCATTTTGCATTAGGAACTCACATGTTCGACAACTATAAGAGCCTCCAAATATAAATCAAGTTTCCCGAGCAAGCAAAGCAATTCTCCAAGAGCATTTTTTATTATGATCAATATGATGTCGATAAAATGAAAGGAAAAAAAATACCTCAGCTTCTTGATATTCACTAACATGGCCATTAAGATGAGCATCAGATTTCCAACTCTGCAAAATATTCTTCTATGAATTATCACAAAAAACCCAGAGATGCAGAAAAATAAAACAAAATGTAAGAGCTATCTTATATTACTTTAGATGCCACTGTCTTTGGCTTCCTTCTGATAGATTTAGACTGGTAAACTTCCTGTTTCATCTCAGGGAGAGTATTATCATCTGAAACTGAAACTTTCCCCAATTTTGGTACTTTAGTGGAAGGAATTTCAAATCTGGATGATGATCGATCCCCTTTCACTCTAACTCCCGAGGATCTACGTCTGTCCCTATGATTTTCTGTAGGCAAAGCTTCTAGAGACCTAGATTCATCAACAAGATCATCATTTTCTTCTTTGATCTGCATCAACGACTCTGCAAGGAGAAAGAATTATTGCAAAGGTAACAAGACTTGAAAGTCCTAGATAGTTCCACATAAAAACTATAACCAAACTACATGAAAATCAGGATAAAAAAATTAGAAGAGAACAAACAAGTCTAGAAGTTTGAAGAGGAAACAGGAACAGTATTGCATAAATGTCAAGTGAGAAAGACAAGATTGACTTATTTTCTTACAAGTTCGATAAAGGGATAAAAACACGAGTATAATACAATGATGTCAAATAAGTTGGCAGCATCATCCATACTAAGTATTCCAAATTAAATGTTGGACTGAATAGAAATGAAGGATTAAGAATGGTCTAAAACAAGGAGTAAAAGTGTAAAGTGGAAAATGGGGAGTTTACTTTATTCCATTGATCAATTAAGTGGGAAGATATGGCATATTACTTCATTTGCCAACATAAGATATGTAATTCCAGTAAGTGAACTTAAGGTAGTACCAAATAGGATATCAATTTGGAACACAGGAAGTGGCATGCACATATAGAAATTTGGGCCATAATAATGCTTCTGTGAGCAGCTAAAGCTCTGCAATCCTAATATTGAGGTTAGACTATCACCCCCATTAATAAAAATTCCCTTTCACAAACCAACTATAAAGAAGGCACTCTTAGCTGAGTTAATACAGGAAGTCTTCAGAAGAAAGCACAGGAGTAGAGCAAATCGAATTTTGTGGCCCTAATGCTGTTAGCTACTACTCTATGGGGCACTTTAGGCTGTTTGACCAGGATAGCAGTGATATTATTGTAAGATTCTGGCATGCAGATACTATTTAGTCCTAGTAGTTGCTAAAATGTGTAAAGGCTATGGCTTTACCTGGCATATCTTCTCATATTAAATCATATTCTCTTTTCTTCTTTTCCACATGGAAACGGGTCTCCGGGTTTATCTGGCAGATCTTAATCACGGGATATTAAGAGCTTGTTCAGTTCACAAATGGGAAAGGTGAAGGGGAAGGAGAAGGGAGAAGAGAAGTACATTTACTTCTCTTGGGATAAGTAATTACATATACTTGTATTTTGTTTGGTTGACAAGGAAGAAGTAGAGAAGGGGAGGACAGAAGAAAAAAATTATTGATTTTACCTTTTTATTCCTCATTCTCTATTTTGCCATGATTTCTCTCTCGTAATCCTTCTATTTAGGGAGGGAAACCCAAGTGGGGTAAAGAGTGGTACTCCCTCCTCATTTACATTCCCTCCCCCCTCCACATGTACATGCACCAAACAATGTAATCATGTAAATATATCATTTGTCTTACATTTACTTTCCCTCTTTAAATTCTTCCATAAAAACATTCTAACCAAACAAATCCTAAATCATATTCTCTATTTTTTCCTTTTCCACAACACTACAGCATATAACACCTAAATTTCAGTTCCTTGTTCTCCTCTAATTATGCAACAATCCTCATGAGTTAATCATGTACTGAAGTAAATCATTACATTTATACCAGTTTTCTGTGTGGCATTGCAGTATCCTCAATGACCAGATTCAAAGAAACAGTCACACATTATAACCTACAAAAGAACCCAAAAACAGAAAACTACGAGAAAGGAGACAAATGTTCAGTGTCCAAATGGGTTACATGGTACTAATAAGTATAACGCTTAATATAATTATTAGAGGAAACATAAATTTGCTAATTCTTTCTGAAAGGAATTAGAAAGAATTAGAGTGAAGGGAAATGTCTAGTCATAATGAAGGGGCTTGCAAAACAGATCACAGCTCAAATCAGGGGGGGAAAAAGGCCAATTGCAGAAACTAAAAGGTATAGTTTACTCAAATTTACTATAAAAACCAAAACAATAATTTATACTATCAATCCACGGTCAACATGCTAGCCCCCCCAAGAATAGATATCTCTATGCTCTTACCGTCTTCATTTCCTTCTGTCGGCATCATCAGAGATAAATCTGCCAAAGTTTGCAAGGCATCAAAGGCAGGAGCTTCATCTGCACCATAAAATATTCTAGATTAGGTGCATAGCTGTTTGTAACTAAGGCAAATGGAATCCAAGATAAAGAAAGTATATGACCAACAGCAGCAGATATGGTGTGATGGAGATATTCTTCACCGGGTACAAAAAAAAATGAACATTTGAAAAGAACAGGGACTGTATCTTCTAGAAGCATAATACTTTTCAGGGGAAAAAAATCTCCATTAACTCAAATTTCCACTTGTTACACCCATTTCAGAAACATTTCTTATCTCTTTTCCTCTCCTCTCAGAAGATATGATTTTAGTACATCATTTGCTGCTAAATTACAAAAAGGTTAGCATAGGCACACAGCCAAAAGAGCACTTTTTAAGAAGATTCACAACAAAATCTCAAGAACAGTTTCAATTTTTAATAAAAGCCATGAACCAAACAGCATGGTCCTGTTGGCAGAACATCTCTTCAATTAATGAATTCCCACTTTCATATAGAACTGAGATACTTGCAACTAACAAAAGAATGATCACAAGCGAACAAGTAATTGCATTTTTGTGAAGCTGTATGCATGGGATCCAATAAACTTCGGATATCAAATTCGAAAAACGATTTCAATTGTAAGACAAGAAAGACAAAAACCAAGCAAGAAAGAAGGAAACACGATATAGAAAGTACACAAGAAGCTAAGTCATATCTCTTAAGGAAATACTTCCAGAAAAGTTGCATACCTCTTCCAAAAAGAACCTTTTTACTTTTTTTCCTTGAACCATGCGGGGAGGATCTAGAAATTTTCACATCTACATTCAGCTTTCCTCTTGCTGCACCCAATCTTTGTCCTTCTGTCCCACTACATGCTTCCTTTATGTCATCCAAATGATTATCACTATTGTCATCGACATCTAATTTCTTTCTATCACCTCTTTTCCATTTACTTATGGTACCAACTCGCAGAGTTTGCTTCAGATAAGGCTTATGCCTTGACAAATCACCAGTATCAGCTTCCATGCTTCCTTCTAAGTCCTCATCATCCATATCACTTTCAACATTCATGGCACTACCCTTTTTCAGCTCAGCTCGCTACACAAGAAAAGTCCAGATCAACAAAACAATTGTTAACAGATGTTCCAAAAAGGTAAATTGAGTGTACATCATTACTTTCATTTCAGAATTCCTAGCAGGCGACGACAAAACACTTTCACTTCTTCGGTTTGGAGTCTGAGAAGCCTGTGGAGAACCACCTCGTTGTGAAGCCTCAGTCAAAACTAATGCTATCTCATGAGCAACATCATCATCATTGGTATCCACCTTCATTTTCAGGCCCTGCCTAGTTGGCGAGAAAAATTTCTCCCCTTTGATATTCTCATAAGAGTACGAAACAGGAATCCGTGGAGTCCTCCTCCCAACAATACGTGGACCAGTACCTGAAACATACTCCACGAAAGCTTCTAAAAATCACACTCCAGTACTATATCAAGTATAAAAAATTAGGAAAGGCCAACTGTCAATTACTAACCCATAAAATAGGAGAGTGAGACACACTAAGGACAAAATTGAAAACACATGATCCACTTGACTTCATAGAAATTCAGAATGATAATTGCACCTCAGATTAGAAGAGAAAAAATTAAATGACCTAATAAATACACTAACTACTAAACTTGCACGCCTTTTTTTTTCAATTTGACCTTTCATAGATCGGGCAATCTAACCACTCAACGTACAAATTGTTCAATTTAACCATTTATTTGACACACAACTAAACTATGGTTTAAGTAATCGTTTTAGTGATTAAATTGAACAATTTACAAGTAGTGATTACAATAGTTAGTCGAATTGGTCAATTTATTCCTTTATTAATTGAGTGGTCAAATTGAGAAAATCATGTAAGTTCAATGGCCAATGCATATATTAAGCCAAAATAAAATTCAGTATCCAAAACACATACAAATGCAGGTGCATATAACGGGTGAATTTTTCCTTTTTTTTCCAATATACCTCCAGTGCGCTTCTTCTTCGTCAATGGCAGGCCAACATAACCTGATGGTGCCATTGGAGAAGCAATTTGCCCATCAGATGGGTTAGAGTTACCAGGCTGAACTTTGCCCCGAGCTCGCTTTTGAAGTTTTCGAGATGTTCCAGCACCATCATTACTTTCCTGCTCACTGTCACTTCCTGCCTGTGAAACAACTTCTCAAATATAAGGAAAGGTACAGCATTTCAAGATGAGTATAAGAACAGAAACAAGTTAATCATAAAAGAACTTAAGAAATCTTCCTAATTATTACTCTGTAGCATGATACTTTAGCTAAACCCATGTCAGACTCAGCCTTAATGAGAAAGCCACTCACTAGAAATTACAGTTGTAATGACAATTCTTGAACTGCAAATTTTCTGTATGACACTCCTTGCCCCTGAATCTAATAACATGGCATACCTAGAACCGTTCATTTCCTAGAGTGATGGACCTAGGAAGGGTTAGCTTTTCCACACTGGTAAGCCTAACCAAGTAGAAACAGGAGAGAATTATGGAGTTAAGAATGCCTAACATCAATAGACACCCTCATATTACAAATTTAAATTCTTTGTCAAAACCAAAAGAGTCTCACCAAGTTGGCATAGTGGTCTGTCATCATAGCAATTAACCCAACAACAGAAGCAGTGCCCTCTGGAAGTGATAAGTAAGCCTGGAAAACATGAAAATGAAATGAGCCACTTATAAAAAACCTATGTTTGCATTGTAACCATATGATTCCAGTGGACAAAGTTCATTAAATATCACAGTGATCAAGTACCAAACTTTGAGTCATTAATGGTCTAATAAACCAATAAGATTTAAATAACCAAATCAATATAGAAAGTTAATAAAAAGCCTGACAGAGAAAGTTGAAAGACAAACAATAAGACGTCATTTACATTCACATGTGGGGTCTACATATTAAACCATCCAGGCTCAGTAAGAATTTGATCAATATACTCAATTAACCTGATCAATCTTCCATACAATACTTAGTTTTTGAATCAGCTATAAAATCCATACATGCAGGAATAATACAGGACCATTTTTATGCTGATTCATTAGCACACAACTAAAACAATGACATTAAAGCAAGTAAATAAAACAACATCAAGGAATCCTCTAGGACATGGCAAAGAGTAATCTTGTAGATGTGAAAATGTAGCATGCTTTAACATCCACAATGCAAAGACGTGTGCATCATCATATAACTTGAAAGTAGAGTTTCTTGTCTTTGACAACAGGAAACCTGGGGCAGGAAGCACAAGATTTTTTCAATCCTTCATAAAGGTATACTGACATTCCCACTACAGCACAATAGCAGACTCCCAAGGCCAGGAATCAGAGACATGATGTGCAAATGCTCACCCTTTGCTAAAAATATCCAAACACACACTTATAGAAGACAATAGGCAAAATCACTTTCCTTTTTTCTTTTCTTTTCCTTTCTTTTCTTTTCCTTGAGTTTTGTTTTGGGGGCTGGGGAGTGAGGGGGGGGGGCAAAGAAAGGAAAGGGAAATACATGCTTCAGATGAGGTTGATAGTTAACATGAATTTTCTTTAAAGAGATAAATATCCTCAACGGTGTTGTTAAATGGTGGCCATGAAAGATGGTGGTGGTAACATGGCAGGTTTTGGGCAAGCCACCATAGAAGATTGATGGCATGGCCAAAATTCCATAACAAGGATATGGCCAGAGTGGTAAATATGGCCACTCATATCAATAAATTAACTTATATATCCCTATCTAAAAGATATTGGTCATTTTTAATGGGGTTATTGTTGGATATTATGTCAATTACTAGGATTATAAGTGATTAGGCAATCTTAGATTGATTAGTAGTTACCTATTTGGTATTGTTATTGTTTTGGTATCTTAGATTTCTTTACAGAGTTGTAATTCTTTGTTAATAAGATAAGAGATTAATTTATTCTCTCAAGCCCTAAAATTGAACATGGAATCAGAGCCACGTTGCCTCTGAGGTCGAATGTTCTCTCTCTGCAACCTAAGGTTCGTTTTGTTGCTTTTTTTAGGTCGAGTGATCTCCCTTTGCAACTTCAGGTTTGTTTGGTGCCTTTTCAGGTTGAGTTTTCTCCCTTGCATCGCTAAAAGAGGACACGATTTCCCTCTTGTGATACTGCCATTGCTGCTATTTGAGGTCGACTTTTCCTCCCTTGCAGCCGGTTGGATTTTTCCAAAAGTTCCTAATGTCTTTTTGAAGCCTAGGGTTTCTGCCGAAAAATTTTTCTTCTCAAAGAGGTTCTCCCTCGAAACTCATCACCGCCACCAGATCTGCCAAGCCCATCTCCAGACCGGCCAAAGTCCCCCGGCGGCCAGAAAACAGCCGGTGTGAGGCTAAACAAGCCTCCACGGTCCAGCAGCACTCCTCCAAGCCCCGGCACGTGCAGTGGCACCGGCGACATCCCGATAGCATGGCTACACCATCTGCTGTGCCTCCTCCTGCAGATTCCATATCTGGTTCTCTGTTTCCCAGGAAGGCTTGGTTTTGACAGGTGTTGGTGGTTGTTTGCTTCAGCTTGCCCTCTATTTCGGTTTTGCACTTGGATCCCCTGTTTCCTTTTTTTTCTGCTGCAACCATAGGCAATAATAAACCCATAGACCTTGGTTCTACAGCCCTGATTAGTAATGTGAAGTTAGATGGCGCTCGTACTTATCTTACTTGGTCCCATGCTTGTTTACTCTTCATTAAATCTCGAATTTCCTGTTTAATTTTTTTTTTGCTGCAACCATGGGCTATAATAAACCCATAGACCTTGGTTCTCAAGCCCTAATTAGTAATGTGAAGTTAGACGGCACTGATACTTATCTCACTTGGTCCCGTGCTTGTTTACTCGAAAAAGTTCGGCTTTATCAGTTGAAGGCCCCGCTTTGACCGATGCTTCTTATAGCCAATGGGATTCTGATAACTCTTTGGTTATATCATGGCTTTTGAATTCTATGGATCCTCAAATTTCATAACGGTATCTTTTGCTTGATACAGCTGCGAAAATTTGGAATTCCGCTAAAAGGACTTACTCTCACAAAGGGAATGATGCACAAGTCTTTGAAAGAAGAAACAAAATTCATAATAAAAAGCAAGGTGAATTGTCCATAACATATTACTTTTCTGAGTTAAATGGTTTATGGTGAGAGATGGATTACTATCAAAGCCTTCAAGCACATTCTGGAAAAGATGTAGTTATATTTCAAAAGTTAGTTAAAAAAGAGCAGGTTTATGATTTTTTGGCTGGTTTGAACTCAGAATATGATCAATCTCAGGCCGTTCTTGGGAAGAGTCCTTTTCCTTCACTCGAGGATGCCTACTCTCATGTTATACAAGAAGAAAGCTGTCCTGGATCCATGCTTCACACACCTCAAATAGAGAAGTCTGGACTAGTTGTCTCACATGAACCACCAAAGGCAACATCCTTTGGTAAGGATCTTCTCCGCTGTGACTATTGTGGGAAATCGAGACATACTAAAGAGACATGTTGGAAGCTAATAGGTCACTTAACCAGAGGTAACATACGAATCCATCAAGAGCTTAAGAATTAAGAAATCAAGAACACATGGTGGGAAAGGGAGAGACATCTAAGGGGGAGACACCTAAGGGAGAAATCCCTTTGGATCCTTATCTTCTGATGAAATCCAATATCTTCGCCACCTCCTAACTAAACTTGACTATTCAATCATTGCCACTACACAATACATGCAATTGGACCAGGAAGAGGATTGGCATTGGTGATAAATGCACTCCTTGCAAGTTGGGCAAATTAGGCATATGTGACATCTTTGCACCAACTAGAGGGGGAGTGTGGGAATATTGGATATTATGTTGGTTACTATATTCTATATATAATTATAATTGATTAGGCAATCTTAGATTGATTAGTAGTTACCTATTTGATATTGTTATTGCTTTGGTATCTCAGATTTCTTTATATACTTGTAATTCTTTGTTAATAAGATGAGAGATTAATCTATTATCCCAAACCCTAAAATTCAACAATTATTTTTGTTGACCATTATGTCAATTATTATATTTTAGATAGGATTATAATTGTTATTTGATATTAGTTTGTTAATTGATTATAGATTGGATTAAGTAGTTACCTATTCTCATATGGATAGGATTAGTACTTATCCAGTCTAATTAAAGTTACTGTTTAGGTGTTCTTGATTCTTAATAGACATGTATGAAACTTATTATTCTCTTCAACCTTAAATTTCCACAATTTTAGTTAATTGAGTATGGGTAAAGTACTAGAGCCACTTATCAGAGTTTAATTTTTTGTTCTGGCTGATGAGACATGCATATCCATATCCTAATTCCTAAGGTTACATTCATTTCTTCTCCTTTTCTTCTTCCTCCTTCCTTCTTTCTCCTTCTCCTCCTCCTCCTCCTCCTCCTCCTCCTCCTCTCTTCTACTGTGGCTCTCTTTCTGAATTATCTTTCAAAATTTCAATTTCTAGACATGTTTCTCGGTTTTTTATCCTTCTCTGATTTTTCTCGCTCTCTCCTTCAAATTTTCTTTCAGATTTCACGTGGAATCTTCATAATTATGTCAAATTGTGATTTAGTATGAATTATCTTTTAGTTTTATAATGAATACAATGTTGTTTCTACAATATTTTCTATGATTCTGTGTAACCCCACCATGCATCCATCATGGCAGTTTTTTTCAGTTATTGACAACTCTGCTTGTTATAGTTATGATTAGATAATAACAACATTAGAACACTAAAGAAAGGGTGTTTACACAAAAACACTTGTCAAGATTATGCAGCAAAAGAGTCCAACTTAATAAATTACAGACCTGATAAAGTTTGCTTTCAAGTCGCATCTGAAAAGTTCTGTATGAAAAATGGCCATATATAACATATACTCCAGAAGAGGAACATGCATGTAACAAACAAGGTAACACGTAGGCAAATCAGTAGAAGGACAAATCTTGAAAAGTTCAGAATAAATGATACCCAAAAGAAAGCTTGGTGGAATCGAAGAATATCAAATTAAGGAGATCTGAGAGGAGATGGGCTCTCAACCTATCAAGACACAAAATTTCCCCAGTACCACCATAACCTTATTACAATTCAATTTTGTTTATATTCCTTATATCTCATAACTATCAACGGTTTTCACCTTCTTGTGCTTTTACAATTAGAAAGGAAAAACGGGGTGAAGCATTACTATTTTTGGACATGTATTATAGCACGCTTCTCTATCTTACTAGTTTGTGCTTACACATAATCTGTAAAAATATGAAGATTTAAGACTTGAAATGGTGATGTTCAATCTATTGTAACTTGTACCACACAATTAAGGAAGATTAAACTTGGACCAACCGATAAGGAAGACAAACAAGAAGTGGATTAGCTTGCCCATTCATGCAACATATTCAAAGCATCACAAGACCAAAGAAACACCTGAAATTGGGTTAAGCAATTGATAAGGAAAGTCCACAAATGACTTACTCTATTCATTGTGTATAGTGACTCCACCATATCAACAGTCCGATTTCTCACAGCAGCGGCAACCTGAATTACAAGTTACAATCAGTCATATAAAACATTTGTCACAAAAGAATAGGAAAACAGAAGCCAATCAACCAGGAAAAGGAACACAGCCAGCCAATGGTCTGACCAATTATATGTCAACCAAACTTTCTTGTGCACATGCAAACTAAATATCTCCAGTTATACTTTTTAACTAACCTTTTTCCAATCTTTACCATATTTTCGGTACGCTTCATAAAAACGGCTTAGTTCTTCCTTGCTCCATTGAGGACCTAGCATCTCAGACAACTTCCTCTTCTGCCGAAAAAGAATAAATGCTAAGGTCACCCTCAAGATGCTTTCAGACATTACAACATACACTTTTTTTTCACTCTTGTCAGGCGTGGGGCAGAACATTATTAAAATCATACAAAATCAAATAGACTATAATTGCAGTAAATTATCCACAATAGACTATGTCCTCTTCCAGTTTTATTTTATTCTCGACCTTCCAGGGCCTTCCAGCATTTATTATAAACAAAAAATTACAGGGAAAAAAACCAATATTTAAAGTTCTTCAGGATATCAGAGGAGAAACAGCTCACTTATAATCCAAGAGGGTTTATGTATGTTTCATATAACGATAAATGTATCATAGATAAAGCACACTCTAATCGAATATATGGTCATCCATGTCAATCTAACAACAGGTTACCAGAAAAAAGGGTCTATCAAATTCTCCTCCCTCAAAATTCCCGAAGAAATGAATTGAAGTTAATTCAATCCCCAATTTTAGGCTCAAATTTTCAGGAAAGCCAAGCTCAAAACATAGCCAACTCTTTAATTATCAGTGTTAAAAAAACAATCTAACAATAGGAATGGCTACCAGCAAGTAGGCTCTGCTGGATTTTCAGTGCTCAATTCAAGTCTGAATATAATGAGCTCAAATTCTAATTCAAGTCTAAAGTTTAGGATCAAATCTAGGTGAGCCAAAGTTGAACATTCAAAGTATTAGAGATAATATATATGAATACATTGCCACCTCAATGTACTAGAATAAAACTTTAAATTGATCTTGAGCTTCAAGGTATGTGTTTATATCAAATCAAACTCAAGCTTGAATTAGAGGCTGAAACTCATACTTAAAGATGTACAAAGATCGTCAAACAAAGCTCAATTGCTTACAGGTTCAACTAGAATTGGTTTGTGTGTGCACCTACAAGCACGTTTAGGTTATATATGCCTTCATCTTATATCAACCAAACATTGCAATCTATTCTAACAAACATTCAAAAAAATATTGCAGTCAGCATATTGCCATTTGAAAAATAAATCCAGTAAAAAGATTCTGATGATGTCTGCATAAGAATAATTCAGAAACAAGGCCACACAATAATAGCAGTGACATTAAACATTTCAAGGTAAAACTTAATATGACTTTCTACAATATTTACCATAAGAACACAATCCCTTATAGAAAACCCACCCAGATCCTAGTCTTTAGATGGTATTACAAGTTGAGCTTCAATGCAAGTGATGTTAACGTCATTGTCAGGCAAATAGAATAATTATATGCAGAACTAACCCGGGAATTGTTTTTTTTAGCATTCTCTGTATCTTTAACTGGAGAAACTTCATTCATATAAGAATACCGTTTGTTCACAGTTCTTGACTTTCTTGTTGGGCCCATCCTAAATTTCTGAGCCACCTGCATTAGAAGCATTAATTAGTTAGAATTGGCATTAGATACAAAGACTAAAGGATAACCCGTTCAAGATAGAGACAGAATCAGCCAAAAATGGCAAAAAAAGACACTGTGTGCTTGGAAATATCTGGAATGTTAACATCAAAACTTGCAAAAGCATAATAAAAATAAAAAGATAAGGCAGAATTGCACATGTGGACAACAAGCACTTCCCAGAGACAGCAAATCAAATTCCAGAGGTAAAACACAGGTCAACAAAGCCACTCACCCTTTTCCATATAACAAGGGTATAAACAAATATGAGAATCTTTGGGACAGAGTGGTATGCAGCCACACATCAATTTAGCATAGTCATCATGTCCAATTAACATCATCGTTTTTAAAATGCACCAAAATCCAAAGGAAAGAGAAGATGAAATTAATATTACGCTTGGCAATCAAAAATTACAATAACTCCAGTGCAAGTGATACTAGCTGCTGATAGTTTTAAATATTTTCAAGCAATTACTCCATCATGACCATTTTCCACATTTTCGTTGTATAATACACATTATCAAACTCAATAACTAAAAAGGTAAATGTTTCCACAACAATAGCATGTGTCAGACACATTGGTAATTTACAATGCATGTTACACTGACAGCTCCTATAAAGAAATGATCGAAAGACAAAAATCTAGCTAACCATTTAAGAAAAGGCTGCTATAGCTTTTATCCAAAGCATAGAAAGGGAAGGAATCTAAATCAAGCCCATCTAAGCCAGTCCTGAACTTCCTGAGTAGCCATGGTCTAGGCCACAGTGCTTGCTCATCGAAGCAGTTAAATCTCAAACCTTAAGTTACAACCACGGTGACAATTGACCTTTAGTGAAACAATTTGAAAATGAGGAACATCTAATGGTGAATCATAGCGCCAAACTGTTCAAATAGAGAGGGCACTTAAGAGACACTCCCAACCGCCTAAAAATCAAATTAAAAAATAAAACCAGGAAACAAAAATCATTCGAAAGGCAAATCCCTAAACAAAATCTCAATTGAAGTTGAAGTCCACAGTTCGATTATTACTAGCACACAGAATTCAATCAACCTTCACAGCAAAAAATTCCAGTGGCCGACACCTTCAGCTATCTTCAGTGATCAAGATCAGCAGATTCATTTAGACGCTAGTTGGTGGACATTGAACAGCACAAAATTTCAAATTTCAAATTTCAAATCTAGTTTAGGCGGATCTCACAGCTCACAAAAGTTCCAAATTGATATACCAAAGCAAAATCAAAAGATTCGAACAACAAAAAAAACTACAGAAAAACCTGCTCAAAAATCACCTTCACACCAACAATTTCACAAAACCCAGCAAATTTTTAAAAGAAACACCACCAAACGAAAAGTTTCTTAAAAACGCCGTCGGGTTGGAGAACACCACTGATCAGTGTAATCCTTCGAAATCCATCGACATACATCCTGATTAAAAACCCATAATTCTAACACTCAAATTAAATTAAAAAAAAGAGTTTATTATCTTGGAAAAAAAAATGAATTAAACAAAATTCATGTGGTTGAGATTACCAAAGGACGAGGGACTTATCCGTTGAAATTGGATTGAAATTCAAAGCATTGCCGCCCTGGGGAAGGAGATAGAAGAAATTGAAGAAATGGGGTGAGTTGGAGAGAGAATGGTGGCGGAGAGATGGAGGAACAAGACGAAGTGGAGAAGAAGAAGAATGAAACTTTTTTTTTTCTTTTTTTGGGGTAATAACCGCGAAACTCTTTTCGTATTTGTATAAAGGTATGGGTTTGGTAGCGTTTCAAATTGGAGTTAAAAATAGTACGATGTCGTTAGGATGTATCTGTGCCGTGTTGGAAAACCGCCAAATCAAATCCAGAAGTCCGAAATCTCTTAAAAGCAAGGGTAAATTACTTTTGAAATTTCCATCAACACCCACAAATAAAATAGTCACATATTTTATAATGGGCTTTTAGTCAAAAGCGTTCCCTCACATTTGGGCCAAAACATTGTGAGGTTTTTTACGTTTATTTTCAATCTCTATGATGCTTTAATAATTTATGTGTGGTTATAATAGTTCTAATCATCACATTTCGACCATTTTTGAAATGGTAATGATTACTAGTTAAGTCTATGAAAAGATTTTAAGCATTAATTTGTCTAACCACTTGAACTAAAATAAAATGACATAAAAAATATAAAAATGTCTATCAAAATCACAACGGTACTTTTAATTATCTAAAATTAGTTAATCAGACTATGTCTTTTTTGCAATTATGGACTCTTCCTACTCTACGTTAATTTACATGACTTATGCCATTTTTATAATTTTTCTTTTAATTTCAAGTAGTTGGATAGATTTACGATTGAAAATTTTCTTTAAGATGACCATTACTATCACAAAAATGACGGGAATGTAATAGTTTGGATCATTATGACCACACATAAATTGTTAAATGACTATAATAGCTAAAAATAAACATCGAGAACCTAATAATATTTTGGTCTAAACATGAGGGATCACTTTGGCTAAAAGGCCTTTTATAATTTACAAAGTTGAGAATTATTGTTTTGAGATTATTTTTGAGTAATGGTCTTTAGCGCTATTATTATTATTATTATTATTATTATATCATATTTTACATAAATAAGACAATTGTTTATTTCGTCCCTAAGTATTACATTTTAGCCAGCATAGAAAGCCACATAATATTGTCACTAGGAATTGATTACAATCTCGACTATTATTCAATTGGATCACCAAAAAAATGGTTAAATTGTCTAAAAATGTAAAATATAATGACTAAATTGTCCAAAAACACACACAAAAAAAATGAGGATTAAATTTGTTGATTTGTAGTTTAATAGCCAAACTGAAGAAGAAAAAGTACCAACTTCACTTGTCGCAATGCTCTAGTTAACCCATTCTTTTTCTAAAAATTATCTTTTTTGTCCCCAAACTTTACATTTTTAGCTAATTAAGTTCCTTTATTTTTTTTAATCTTTTATCCCTATACATTTTACGTCCTATCATGTGAGTTCAATTGGTCTGAAAGTTAACAACAACTTTATTTTTCTGGTGAAGATAGAGGGAGCAAAATGGGTAAAACATTTTATTTTTCATCCTTCTATTAATTACTTCCTCCAATAGTATTTTTCTCAAAAAACTTCTGAATCTTTCAAGTTCCAACGTTACAAACCCTTTCTCATGATTCTATGAACGAGAGTCAATTAAATTTTAAAAAATCTAGTAATGTCAACCATAAAATTTGTGGTCAACAAAAAATTCTGAACTTTCCACCTATTCAAACAAGATTGTACTAAACTAAAAACCATGATAGAAAAAAATCTTCACTTTCCACATCCAATCTTTATGTGTTTCCAATGTCCTGAATCATAGAGGATACTAAAAAATTCTTGATAAGGCTTTGGCTCGTCCTAAATTGACGTGGCATTGGCCTTGCTAAGCTTATGTTCACGATCATTTTGGTTCCTTCTTTCGAGAAGATAACCTCACAACTTGAGAATTTACTTGGTGATGATGCCTAGCATTTTTGCATTTTGGCTTCAATTGCAAACCATGGAGATGAATGCTTGATATTGCCTTCCATTTGAAGCATTCAAAAAGCTTTTGTAATTGGGAAAATTGATTGGAGAATGTGAACAAATGAGGAAATGATAAACAATAATGTTTTGCCTATTTTGCCCCTTCTATGTTCACCAAGTAAATGAAGTCATTGTTAAATTGGTCAGGAAAAAGATTTACATGGCAGGTTGTAAAAAATTTAAGGTTCAACAAAGAAGAAAAAAGAACAATATAGAGCTAGTTGAAGTTTGGGGACAAAAAAGGAAATTTTTGTGAAAAAATGGGAATAATACTATTTTTCCCATTATGCCCCTATTACATTGACCTGCTATCATTTACATGGCCTTAAAATGCATTTTTCGGGTCAAAAGGACTTACATGGCTGGTTGTAAGAAGTTTAGGGATCTAAAAAGATAAAAAATAAATAAGAAGGACCTTATAGGCTAAAATGTAATGTATAGAGACAAAGAGGCAATTTTACCTATAAATAATTTATTTTAAAATGATATTATGATAAGAAGTTAAAATTTATTGATGCAATTATTTTAATGATAGATTCTCACTTTCTCTATTCTCTCTCAAAAATACAGGTTGTACTAGTTGAGGGGGAGCTTTATATTTCCTATTAAACATTTGTAAACCCAGATGGGTATTGCTTCTATAATTTAATTAAATTATATCGATAGTATCGTGTAGGGGAGTAAATGAGAGAAGATTATTCGGGAACGGTTCAAGTTCGGCTCATTGAAAGCTCGAATTCGGTTTGTCTTAAACTGGCTCAAGCTAGGCTCTATTATTAAAGGAGCCGAATCGAACCCTTATATATTCGTTCATTTAGGTTCGCGAGCCTAAAAGAGCATTTAATATATATAATAATAATTTATTTATATATTATATAATATTATATATTTATTATATAAATTTTATTTAAATTTCATTTTACCCTAAATTTCTCTTGGTTTCCTCCTTTGTCTCCCAAAAAAACCCCTCTTCTTCTCTTCTTCAAACTAGCTCCGCATTTCCCTCCTTTCTTTCCCAAAAACAAACCCTATTCTTCTCTTCTTCTTCCTAGCACCTCATTTCCTTCCTTTCTCTCCCAAAAAAAAAATCCTCTTCTTCTCTTCTTCCTTCCTAGCGCCGCATACACAGGTTGAGGCAATAACAAATTCTTCTCTTCTTCTCTTCTTCCTTCCTAGCACCGCATACACAGGTTGAGGCAATGATAGATTATTCTCTTCTTCCTTCCTTCCCAAAAGAAACCCTCTTCTTCTCTTTTTCCTTCCTTCCGTCTACCGACTGTTGTTCTTCTCCATGCAACCTTAAATCTATCTTCACCTACCCCAGCACATCATCTTGTTGCAGCGACCACCGCCAGAACCCAACCTATCATCTCGTCGCCGTCGACTGTTGTGCTACAGGTTAGTTCATAGTTTATTTATTTATTTTGGTAAATTTTCTTTTACTTTTTGAAGTGAGTAACTATCATTATTGAAGTGATCTTGGTTGTGATTTTTCATATTTTGAAACTTAAGTTACATCAGATGATGAAAGCGTGGATTTTCTAACCTCTGCTGAAATGAATTTTGAAATTCAAATGTTGCTTATATGGCTTGGTAAAGATGTCTTTTCAAATGAAATTTATTTCTTTTTTGCAATTTACTCTTTGCTCAGCAAGAGATGTGAATGGTAGTAGTATTGGGTGCCGACACTGTACTCTTTGCTACGTAGAAATTGAAGAAGAAACTGGAGGCTGCCCGTGACCAGTTAGCTAAAGCACTTTACTAGAAAAGGTTGGCTTTGGCAGAGATTGAGTCATTAAAGGTTTGTATTTCTCAAATTGTATTGCATTAAGAGGTTTTGTTGCCTGGTCCAATTGAAGCATATTTTCATGTCTTAAAACATAGTTGTGATTGGTGATATGACTTTCTGATATGGAGAACCTCGTCTTCCCCACTAGGGAAGAGAGATTATTGAAAAAGAACTAAGAAGTTAAAAAAGGGTATTTAAACTTGATCAAGAAATGTTAATAAACAATAGCTTCTATGATGAGATGAGGTTTTATGATATTGGTAAAGGATCATGATATCTTCTACTTTTTGTCATATTTTGTTCATCTCTGTTTCTCCATGATCCTATAAATTTGCCTCTTGCAATGTCCTGCTTCTACCATTTTAGAAGTTTTTTCAGTTGCCATTAGAGTTAGTTGCACACCAAGAAGTCTTTATTATCTTGCTGCTACAATAAGTGTGTTTCTAATAATTAGGGTGATAAAGTTATCAATGAGGAAGATTCTCAAGTTCCACAGACAGCTGATATCCAGTTAGATTTGTTTGAAGACAATTTCAAGGAACTTAAGAAATAGGTTGATGTAAGATCGTCCAAGTATGGCACTCTTTCTGTTATTCGTGAGAGACATAATGGAAGGCCTGGAAATGCACTGAAGGTAACTTCTGTTCTTCTGTAAAGATATTCTTCTATACCCTTCCATCTATTTTCTTCTTTATCTGCAGTCTCTTGAAACACAATGCTTAGGAGATGAGTCCTATATTTGATGTCCTGCAGAGAGTTGCAATTTTGAATCTCATAGAAGATGGCCTAGTTTTGTTGTCTTTAAGTTATTGATATGCCTATCTGAAAATTCTTGCAATTGTTGCTTTTGTGTAGAAAAAGAAATTAAAGACTTATTTTAGAAAATTTACTCTATACACGTACTGCAACTGAAATATTTTCTTTTCTGTTGATCATTCCGCTCTCCTTGTATCCCCTCCTCCCAAGCTTTGAGTATCATGCTAAATAGCTTTGTTTGCACAGGTATTAAATGAAATGATCCCCGATGAAGGTCAACCTCCAAAGAGAAAGCTGTATGAACTTAAGCTCTCGCTGCTTAATGAAATTGGCTGGAGTCATTTGGTGTCGTATGAGAAGTAGTGGATGCTTGTGCGCTTCCCTCCTGCTTTACCTCTCTTTTAGGTTTCCGATTGTATTAACTTGCCGAGAAAAAAAAAAATGGCAAAGCTGAGTTTTAGCCTTTTAAGTGTTAGTAATGTAACAAAAGCATCTTGGCCCTTTGATTGATTCACATCAATAGAAATCTCTCATTCTGCCTCCAGCCCCTTTCCACTACTGCTCCCCGATGATAAAGGTTAACTAACTACCTGTCTACTAATATTCTTGGAGTGTTTGACCAAAATACCGAGTTTGCTCAATTTATTTGCAAATTATTTAGCGCTCTTAAACATAACATTCTTGTGCTGCTAATAGAAAAATTGTCTCTGAACAGAGAAACAGAAGGACAAGAAATGAGAGTAAGTGATGATTTTTTCTAGTTATTTTTTCTAGTACTTGATTGGATGGTTTATAAAGGAGCTGAAATGAATGTTCATCTTTCAATAGTTTCACGCTAAGCAGATGTCATCCATTGGTTTGGTCTCTTGGTGTCTCAGCTATTATTTTGGAATCTCCAGTTAGCATTTGAACTGTGATGATGTAAACAATATGGATTTTTTTAATCTTGGGACCTTGACTATTTGAATGTATTGTATGATTCCATTTGATTAGTTTCAACTTTAAATGTATTGTATAACTACATTTTGATTTGTTTAAATGTACTCCATTTTGAATTTTAAATATTATTATTATAAAATTTAAGTTAAATATTTTTTAAAAAAAAGCTTAAACAAGCTTTGAGTCGAGCTTAAACGAGTTTTAACTTGAATTTTTAAATTTTTTGGAGAGCCCGAGCCTGAACCTGAACCCTTGCCAAGCCTTCTTTATTCATCACGAGCCAAGCTCGAGCCTTGCTCTTTAAGCTCTTGAGAGTTCGAGCCCGAATAAAAGCCTCACGGAATATAAACGAGTCGAGGTCAAGCCTAGTAGATTGGGGCTCGGCTCGGTTCAACTCGTCTCGTTTACACCCCTAGTATCGTATAAGTTATGTTTCAAATTAGATATACAATGTTTTTTCATAAATAAATAAATTATAATTAAGAGTGAAAATAAATTAATATAACTAATTTTTCCACTTCAGTAAACAAAGTATTTTAGTATTAATATATATAGGATAACATTATTATTTTTAGTAGATAAACATTGGTCGAGTAAATATAGTAATATTATTTTACATTGTAATATTATTATTATTATTATACAATGTGTGTATTTATAAAAAAAAACATTAATTATAAATTATAAAATTGAAAATATGAATTATCACTATCAAATAAATTATTAATTAATTTAAATATTCAAACCATAATAATGATAATGATGATAATAATAATAGTAATAAGATTTACAAAAATTTAAAATATATTTATTTATATAACATTTCAACACTATTATAATATCATTTCGACCCTTAGATTATATCATTTTGACCCTCAAAAATAAAACAGTAAAAGAACTTAAAGATAGAATCGACCATTGAATTTAATAAGTCAATCCTTAAAAATAAAACAAAAAAGGAACAAGTGAGGGGATCGAAATAGTCTCACCACCAGACCATTTTGTAATTTCTCCATATCATTTCGATCCCATTTTCAAAAAAAAAATGCAATCTACCAAAACTCCTACTGACCATACCAGTTTTTCCCCATAAAAACACCTTCAAAATGGCTCAACATTGTTTCATATTCAAGTATCAAATCAAAAACACAAACTTCACAAAAATTCGAATAACCTAAATGTTCGGATAAGAAAAGAGAAACACCCAACAAGTAAAGTAAAGATAAATCATGCTTGAGAAACTAAGATATAATGAAGAAAAAATAAACAACAACAAATCATGCTTATCAAAAGTCTTTGTAACGACGAGAAGTGAGGAGAAAGAACCTGTAGTCGGGAAATGAAAGGTCTCCATTGATTGATTCTTAATTATCGGTGAACAGTGGGTAATGACAAGCAATGGGTATTGACAATCAATGAATCTCCAGTATGGACAAAGGAGTGGGTAGTTTTGCAAGTGAGGGCCAATTTTAGTGAGTTTTTTCTATTTCATTTTGAACTGAAAGAACAGGAAAGGATTTCGCTTTTCTTTCGATTTTGAGGGACACAAAGGTAAAAGAGTCTTTTTCCGTTGGTGGGTTCAGTTTTAATACTAAAATATGTTAAAAACTCAATTTAAGTATATAGTGAAAATTGAATGATTCAAATGGATTCAATTGAAATGTTTTTACAAACCGAATAAAATTGAAATACTCATTTTAGTTTGTGTATATTTGAAAATTTCTTCCAAGGAAATGAACTTATTTTATCATCCGGTCAACTGTACAACTCGAGCTGGGTTTGGTTAAAATCCAGCCCTAACCAAAAGGCTCAAAGAAACGAAATTCAGATAAATTAAAGTACTAAAAAGTAAATCCGTTCAATTTTGATGAAATTCTGTGGCCCAAACTTTTCAACAAAAGTGTTACCCATGGTCTGAGCACAGCCTTTGAAAAAAGGGTAGCCTTTGGCCCTTCTTAACAATGGGCTTCCTCTCCCTAACCAGGAGGTTTTCGGCTCATTGCTGTGATTTTGTCCGTGTTGGCCTGGACTTAGAAGCATATTTCGGCTAAGATATGCGTCAAAGGTGGAAATATATCATTTAAAGAAAAAAAAATTAAAAAAAATTGTCACCATGACCCCTCGGCAGCATCATTCCAGCAGCACCCTTTGGCCGCACCTTTCCAGCAGCACCCTTTGGTCGCACCATTCCAGCAGCACCCGTCGATTTGCTGCAACCTCTTTGATCTCTTTGGTCACGTTCTGCTCTCACCGCTATAATATTTTTTTTTTTTAAATAATATCGTTACATCTTTGGCGCATAGAGTAAAGTGTGCAACATCACATGTCTTATAGAGTATTCCAATTAAATCTCTAAAGATCAAAATTAATTGTCAGTCATTAAAAATAAATAAATTCTCTTATAAAAATTATTTTTTCAAATTTTTTTATAGATTAAATTCTAAAAGGATAAATTAAACCATATGGATACTGAATTTTTTTTTTAAATAAAAAAATAGTTAACTATTAACTTTGACTGTTAAAGACATAACAATGCACTCCATTTAAAGTGTAATAGCGCTCGTGTATATATAAATATATATATATATATATTTTATTGAAATAAAAATAAAATCAGATGTTGACGGTTAGAGATTTAACGGTACAT
>JAOXNR010000031.1:1721601-1738342 GCA_028571225.1 Parsonsia alboflavescens
TTGTTTTTTTTTTTACTTTTTTTTTTTTTGTTATTTTTTTTTTTTTTTTTTTTTTTGAGAGAACTCTCTTGGACTTTTACTCTTCACATTGAAGAAGTTCCAACAAAAATTATTTTATTCTTGTTATTTTTGGTCACATTTTTACTCTTCATATTCATTTGCTTTGAACACTGAAAAATTAAAGATGGGCCATAATTTTCATACCATTAAAATAAGTTTCTTTGGTCAAAATCATGATAGACTTTATGATATATAAATGCAAATGTAGAAATAAAAAGAAAAAAAAATCTCTGAAAGCAATCGATAAGCATTTTATCACGTTTCAAATGAAATAACACTTTGAAAATTCATTGTGTTCATAGGCCATATTCTTTTTAAGAAGTCTCAGTCTAAAAACAACAACATCAAAGAATCGCAAGAACTAAATGAGAAGAAAACAAAAAAGATAAAGGAAAACCAAAGAATTAAAAAAAAGTTAAACCTAAGACGAGCAACAAGGTTATTAGAGACACTTTAAAATATATAAATGTTGTAAAAAAATAAAAAAGAAGTCATATATTTATATAAATATACATATATCGCTCAAAGCAACCAATAAGGATAGTATAATGTTTGTGAAGACAATTTAGATTTAAAAGTTTATAGTGTTCCTATAGAAGCTATATTTAATATATTAGGTCAAAAATGGTAAATATCATCCAACTTTTGGTAGAAATTGAAGAAACCAAATAAATAATCTTTTACAACAATCCGAAGTCCTTTTAGAGTTTTTTCTTCTTCTTCTTCTTTTCTCTTTTTTCTTTTTCTTTTTTCTTTTTTTTTTTTTTTAGAACTCTCTTGGACTTTTACTCTTCACATTGAAGAATTTTCAACATAAATTATTTTATTCTTGTTCTTTTTGGTCACATTTTTACTCTTCATATTCATTTGCTTTGCCCACTACCAAATTAAACATGGGCCAAAATTTTCGTACCATTAAAATAAGTTTCTTTGGACAAAATCTTGATAGACTTTATGATATATAAATGCAAATGTAAAAATATAAAGAAAAAAAATCTCTGAAAGCAACCAATAAGCATCGTATCATATTTCAAAAGAAATAACACTTTAAAAGTTCATTGTGTTCATGGGCTTTATTCCTTTTTAAAAAATCTACCCCTGAAAACAACAACATCAAAGAATCGCAAGAAGCAAATTAGAAGAAAACATAAAATATAAAGGAAAACCAAAGAATTAAAAAAAATGTTAAACCAAAGATGAGCAACAAGTTTATTAGAGACATTTTAAAATATGTAAATGCTTTAGAAAATAAAAAAGAAGGGAAAAATATATAAATAAATAAATATATATATATTTATATATTTATATCTTAAAGCAACCAATAAGGATTGTATAATGTTTTTTAATACAACTAGCTTTAAATGTATATAGTGTTCCTATAGTAGCTATTTTAAATATATTAGGTCAGAGATAGTAAATGTCATCCTACTTTTGGTAGAAATTGCAGAAAGCAAACAAATAATCTTTTACAACAATATAACTCCTTTTTTAGGGTTGTTTTACTGACCTTTCTTTTTTTTTTTTTTTTTTTTGAGAACTTTCTTGGACTTTTACTCTTCACATTGAAGAAGTTTCAACAAAAATTATTTTATTCTTGTTCTTTTTTATCAAATTTTTACTCTTCATATTCATTTGCTCTGCCCACTACCAAATTAAAGATGGGCCACAATTTTCATTCCAATAAAATAAGTTTCCTTAGACAAAATCATGATCTACTTTGTGATATATAAATGCAATTGTAGAAACAAAAAGAAAAAAAAAATTCGGAATGCAACCGAAAAGCATTTTATCATGTTTCAAATGAAATAACACTTTAAAATTTCATTGTGTTCATAAGCCCTACTCTTTCTAAGAAGTCTACCTCTAAGAATAACAACATAAAAGAATTTCAAGAAGTTAATGAGAAGAAAACATAAAGGATGAAGGAAAACCAAAGAATTAAAAAAATGTTAAACCTAAGACGCGCAACAAGTTTAATGGAGACACTTTAAAATATATAAATGTTGTAGAAAATAAAAAAGAGGGGAAAAAAATATATATATATATATATATCTTAAAGCAACCAATAAGGATTGTATAATGTTTTTTAATACAACTTTGCTTTAAAAGTTTATAGTGTTCCTATAGTAGCTATTTATAATATATTAGGTTAGAGATAGTAAATATCATCCTACTTTTGGTAGAAATTGAAGAAAGCAAATAAATATTCTTTGACAACAATCCTAAGTCCTTTCGGGGGTTTTTTTTTTTTTTTTTTTGGTGTTTGAGAACTCTATTGTACTTTTACTCTTCACATTGAAGAAGTTTCAACATAAATTATTTTATTCTTGTTCTTTTTTGACACATTTTTGCTCTTCATATTCATTTGCTCTACCCACTGCCAAATTAAAGTTGGGTCACAATTTTCATACCATTAAAATAAGTTTCTTTCGACGTCCACCAGGTATAAAAAAATTTTATAATGCACGAGAATAAAATATTATAATTTATCAAAATTATATTACATGTATAAGAATAAATCTCACTTTGACTTGAACAAAATTTTACAAGTTGTAACACCCTTTTATTCAATTTGGTTAAAGAAAAAGAATGATTAAAAAAATATATAATGTGATTCGCATGGTGTCAGTTTTTTTTTAACAAAAATCAAGTTGGTTTGGGAGAGGACGCATGGCAGCATGGGGTAAGGAGATGGAGGCATGGTGCATTTTGCCCTTTTACCATGTGGTGCATTTGTCGAATGCACTACACCCATATAGACAATTCATGCACAAAAACGATTCACTTGCAGTCTATTTTGACCCGAATTAGGTAAAAATCCAATGAAGACTAGAGTTGTTAACCTGAGATTAAGTCTTAATCACTATTAGAAATTACCCTATTTGCTGGGGGGGGGGGGGGATCCCTTAGAAAATTGCTTGCTTTTTGGCCACAAGATGCATTTTCGACTAAAAATTTGTCTCGCAAATTGGATCATTGAAAAAAAAAATTGCGAGGGATTAGCTTAGGAATTTCCACCACAAAATCCTCCAATAATATCCAAACCATCCAAATAACTTTCTGTTGAAATTCTATTGCAAATTTATCATAGACATTTGTAGCGGATTTTCCCCCGCAAATCCATAGGAAAACTTTGTGACAAATTTTCCCTCACAAAAGCTGTCAATAATTTTCCATAGAATTTCCCATCAGTAACTTTGTGTTTGAAATTCCATCACAATTCCTCCACTAATTACGAGATAATTATTTAATTTTTAAACATACTAATTAATTAAATAATACATATAATAAAAAAAATTTTACTTAAAATTTAATAACAAATGGAATTTAAGTTAATAAAATTAAACAATTCTTAATTAAAACTGATAGAGTCCAAAATGGTCTTCGGGTCAACCCAATTGTCACACAATGCCTACAATATCAACCAAACATCAATTCATCGGAGCCAGCTATTGCCCATGTGATAACTCTGATGCCAAGGTTAAGTTTTGATCTAGAGAGAAAGAGATAAAATCAATGTTGATAAGAAAGTGTGATCGTTCTGTGTGTTAAGAGGAATTGAATCCTCCTTTTTAGGTGTAGTTACCTTATTCAAGTTGATATCAAATCCATGAAACCAAGCCAACGACATTGATTGTGGGATTGAGATCCCGCCAATATTTTCGAGAAGAATGGAGTTAACTTGTAAGAAAGTCTCATGGTGATGCACGTTTCTCTTTGGAAGTTCATGACTTGGAGAGAGATCTCAAGTTTGTGAGCTCGAGCTCCAGGAACGACCTAGGACCTCGAGGAGAAGAGGTCCTAGGGCGTGGACCATAGGTCAAAGGTCACAAGTCATGTAAGATAGGTCAAAGGTCATGACCATGAGAATTTCTTTCTGGCAAGTCCCTTATCTTCTGTTTATAGACCTCATTGCTCTAGATCCAGTTGGGAGTCCAGTCCAGTTCCTAGAGCTCAGGTTAGATCATTATGCATTCGAACTAAGCCTTTCAAGTCATGCCCATTTTACCCGACATTATCCCCATTTTAGGCTCCGCAACCTTGAAGGTTGAGGGTGCTTAAAATTTAAACTGCCATCAATTGAAAAGTAGCGTCTTTCCAGGTAAAGGCTAGTTTGAAGTCTAATTAGTTTAGGTAACGTCCCTTGGCTTTTGGTAACGTCTTTTTGTAGCTGAAGAGGTTCTTCCCAATCAATATAAATAGGCAGAATTTGGAGTTTTAGACTTCACCAAATTCTTTAACTCTCTTCCGCGATCAAAATTTCCTTGGGCTTCCAGTTTTCTTGTTCCCTATCCCAAGCTTTTTCCTGCTACTCTCTACCTTTCTTACTGCACCAACATCACTCTTGTGAGTTCTCTTCCTTCTCTTGTTTTAAATTTTCAAAAAGTTCATGTCTTCATCTTCTACCTCTTCTGGGCTTCCCAATTTCATTCTCGGCAGCAAAGTCTATTACCAGCTTCCTGCGAATGAGTAGGCTATGGTAGTTATTGGTGAGACTCTTAGTAATAGGAAGATCGAGGCTTAAGGTGTTACTCTTGAGCTCTCTTTGGAGAGGGTAAAGAGTATTCAAGAGGAGATGGAAATAGATGATGATGATTTGGTAGTGCCCAACCATAATAACTATCTCGATGATGTTCTGGAGAATCATATAGTAGTTTATGAAGCTAATATTAAGGGAGGGATTACACTGCCTTTTCTTGACATTTTGTTTCTAGGCATAGTGTACTATTGGAATGCACCCTTAACTGAATTTGTCCCCGATGCTATTAAGATGATTACTGCCTTTATAGCGCCCTAAAATTTGTTCCAAGTTCCAGTATGCTTAAAGCTCTTTAGGACTTTCTTCAAGATTGGGTTATCATCTGCCCTTGCCAAGAGTGGTCTTGGCTATCTTCTATTCACCCGAGGCACAAACTAGTAGGGCCTTTCCAGTCTTCTGTAGGTTATTCGAAAAGATTCTTCCTTTATGCCAAACTACTCACAAAACATGATTAATGAAACATAAAAGAGAAGAGATAGAGAAATTCTTCCTTTGGAAATAAATCTTGAATTGTGTGTCCTTAAAACTATGAGAAGAGCCCTATTCATAGGAGATTAAGACTCCTTCACAATAAGTAGTTACCTAAAAGGATTCTAATAACTAATTAAAAGTCTAATACAAAAGGAATCCTAAAAGAAGTAGAAAATCCTTCACAAAATTGGATTTGCTCACTGTTGGCTTGCTCACGCATCACTCTAGCATCGTCTGGTACTCCCTTGGAGAGCTCCACTATGTTGGATTTCTTGCCAGTCCTTGTTGTCTCAAGCGCTAAATCGCACCACTTAGTGAGCTTCCCTACATGTCTTGGGCATTCTGCCCACCTCGCTAGTGATTGTTTTTTGAGCTTTCTAGGCACCATTCTCTAGCAATTGACCGTATTCGAGTGTTTTTCAACCGAAATTACCTACGAACAAAAACCAAGCATAGGGAAGTATAATATATCCAAAATGACATGATTTAGGCTAAGTTACATAAGATAATAATACAAAAATAACATAAATCAGTGTGATGAGTCGATATATGCAAAGCCCAAAGAAACCACACTTGGAAGTTGTTTGAAGAATCTTAAGATATATCAAGCATTCGATGGATCATGGTGTCTTCTACAAGAAAGATGTTGATTGCAAGTTAGTTGGTTACTACGATATAGATTATGCCGATGTTTATGGTACCCATCGTTGCCGGTGTTTATGGTACCCGTCGTTCAACAATAGGGTATGCTTTTATGCTTGGATCTCGAGAAATTTCGTGGTCCAACGAAAGACAACCAATCGTGTCTTTGTCAATAACTAAAGCTGAGTATCGAGTTGCAGCAATGACAGCACAAGAAAACACATGGCTGGTGCAATTGTTGAAAGAGTTGCATCAATCAATTGATTGCCCAACTACGTTGTATTGTGATAATTTATGAACAATACACTTGGTAGAGAATCTTGTTTTCCATGCAAGAACAAAGCATATGGGGATGCACTACCATTTCATCTAAGCTTGTAAGAAGAGATTGACCTTAATCATGTCAAGACTGAAGATCAAATAATGGATTTGTTTATGAAATGGTTGAGTAAAAACAAATTTGAAAAATTTTGTCATCAATTGGGACTGATCAAAATAACAAATGTTGGTGTTGAGAGGGAATGTTGAGAAGCCCACCTCTTCAGCTAACCAACACCAAGCTACAAGAAAATGGATAATTCAAATGGTTCCTAACATTTTGCATCGTTGTCCTCTATATTGTTATAAGGTAAAATGACTATATAGGCTGCTTAAGCCGATAGCAATTTAATTTTATATAGCAATCATAGAACTTGCTCCCAAGCCTTTGTATTCTTTTTACTTTTTCAAATAGTTTATGCCCTAACTTTCTTCTTCTTAATTAGCCTTTCGTCCCTTATAGGTGTTATGTTTGGGGCAAAATCAACTGTCATACCTTTATTTTTTTTTTCAACCAATTTAATACCTATACAATTTACGTGCTGCCAAAATAATACATTCGATGACTTTTCAGACTAAAAAGGAATGTGCCTCCATTGTAGGAGGGTAAAATAGTCAAAACATTAATTTATAAGAAATTGAGACTGTTCAGCTCTAACCTGGTTTGACATAAACTGCAACGCGTCATTTAGCCCACCAAATCCCTTCAAGGGAAATTAATATTTTGATTATTTTGCCCTCCTACAATGGAATCACTCTGAGAGCACTTCATTTTTGGCTAGAATCTACTCAGAAAGTCATTGGAAGTATTAATTTGGCAGCATGTAGATTGTTTAGATATTAAATTGTTTGAAAAAAAAAAAAATACAGGTATAATAGTCGACTTTGCTCCAAACGTGAAATATTACTATAACTAATCTCCCTTTCTTTTAGTATTTCCAGCCCTTTTGCATCAAACACTAGTTTGTTTAAGTTTAATGGTCATTAATGTTTTTTTTTCCTCACCAATATCAAGATAATTACAACTTTTACTTTTGGCTCTGTTTTTTGTTTTTATTATAATTTTACCCATTATCATTACTTTAGGTTTTTAGTCTTTACTCACTTTATCACCCCTTTCCTTTGGAAAAATTTAAAATAGAGATGAGTAATAAGGGCTAGAATAAGAAATTCATTTATCTTTTTGTATTGAAATAAGTAAGTGGAGATCAATTTGAAAAATTTTAGGTAGACATGGAAAGACACATTGGGTCCATTTGGACCAGCAATTTTTAATTTTAAGAAAATGAAAATTGTATTTGGTTAAGCATTTCATAGTTCAAGGTCTAAAATTTTTTGAAAAATTGAGCTTAGAAATAGAGGAAAACAGAAAAGAGCTTCAAGCTATTTTTTGATTTTGTTCTCTTTTTCCTCTTTCATATTGACGTTTTAGTCCCTAACTTCAATTCCCTCTTCCTCCTACTTTCTGCATCGCAATATGCTCATGTCATATTTAAAATTCCAACCTAACTCAATTTCATCTTCATCAGATTCAGATTCAAGAAATAATTCAAATGGTTGATCGTGTGGAGCTAAGAAGAAAAAAAACTACCCAATCCAATTTCTTCTAGAGCTGGAAAAAAAAAGGGGGGGGGGGAAACAATTAGATCTTCTATCTATAGATCGAAAAAACCAAAAAGGCGAGGCCATTTGTCTGAATTGTTTGTGGTTCATCAGGCTGGTACGAAATGAAGATTTAAACACAGTGATAGATTGAATTGTTTGTGCAAATGATCAAAAATAGAACCTGCCGAAAAGAAGCCCTTTTTTCTCATAGGAAAGCATATTACTTCTGTGCCTAGTGAAATCCCATTTCCAATTTTTTTTCCCAACAAAATTTTAAGAAAATTTCCCCCCAAAACACCAAAGAAGTTGGAAGGAGAGATGAAAAAAAAAAGAAGAGAAAAATGAATCCTTTTAATCCTATATATGAATCATTGTATTTGAAAAACAAAATGGTCAATCGTGTTGCTTTCCAAAAGCGATAACAGCAAAACAACTCTTCTTCTCTAGAGCACAACAATGTTTGATGCTAGTCCTTCGTCATCCAATTACTCTATGTAGATGTTCGAAACTAGACCTGTATGAAGAGTTATGAATATATTTTTCTTTTTCTTCCTTTTATATATCATTTGTAAATTAAATAAATTACTAAAGGTTTTTAAGTAAATTTGCTTCTTGAAAAACTAGAGCTTCAACCCTAATCCAAATGAATTTTTATTTTTCAAAAAAACTTTAAAATAATTGTTTAAAAATTCAACCAAAACAAATTGTTTAAATTTTGAAAAATGAACCTCTATCCAAATACATCCATGACGTTCATGATTATTGTTCAATATCAAACTACCATAAAGTGGCTAAATTTTCTAAATGTACATGGTATAAGGGTTAAAATAATTAGTTTTATAGATTAATGATCAAATTGAACAATAAAATTGTTAAGCCGAATAATAAAATTGTTGAGTTTCAATGTTAGGGAAAATTAGGGATGGATCAATAATTTAGAACAAATTTGGGGACTAAAATGATATATATTGCTTTCTCTCTAAAACCCCAAACCCTTTCCTTTCCCATCCTTATCGCCTGTACACCGGTCCCAACCGTCGTCTCCAATTCTTCTCAGTCCCTCAGCCACCGGAATTCTCGTCTGCTCAGCAAATTTCCACGATTGATCAACCTTAACAATGGTGATAGATAGTGGTGCCCAGAAACAGCACCATAAATCCCACCGTTCTCGCCAGGCTGGCCCTTCGGCGAAGAAGAAATCCAAGTCCGACAAAAGGAATGCAAAAGCTTCCGGTACTGCTGAAGAGGACACCCAGAATCAGCGGCAGCAGAATCCCAAGGTCTACAATTTGTTTATTCTTTTTTCCCTTTCCCCTTAGTTGATGCTTGCTTTTTTTTTTTGAGCTCTTCTATTTTGCTTCAGGCATTTGCATTTAATTCGAATGTGAAAGCAAAGCGGATGCAAGCTAGGGCTACTGAGAAGGAGCAGAAGAGGCTTCATTTACCCACCATTGATAGGTCCACTGGAGAGCCTGCTCCCCATGTTATTGTAGTCCAAGGACCTCCTCAGGTCTCATATTTATGCTGTTTTCTGAAAATATTTCTACTGGTTATAGATGGTTTTTCCATTCTGATTTTCTGGTAATATCTCTTTGATTTCTTTGTTCTGTACCTTTCTCTACTACGTGGTATGTTATACAAAGACCCCGGATTCTGTGTAGAGTGAAACAAGAAGCTTGGGGTACGTTTGCCATGTATGCTGGAAAGAGAATATAACTATCATGTCTTTGTATTTCTTTTTGTCATCTTATTTGTTTCTTCTGGGATCTAACATCTACCACTTTTGTAATGATATACTATCTATGAATTCAACTGGTGATCATCGTAGCATCTTTTGATTGAGTTCTAATTTGAATTATGTATTTTTAAGGCTGAGACCAACGAGCATAATTGTATGAAGAAATAGGAGTAATTTAGAATGTGCTAAGCCGTGTTTTCCAACAATTGTAAAGTGGTTGCTGCAGAAAAAAAAGATTGCAGATCCTCAGTTTGCAAAAGAATCAAAGAACTTTTAAATTTGTGATCTAATAAAAGTAAGAATATCTTTTTATTGTAAATAGAAAAAGAATATGTTGCCCAAGGGTGACCCTGCTTGGCTGTACTGGTTTGCAAGCTTTGAAGTATATAAAATATTGTAGACATTAGTCTTTGCTTGATATATATTGTAATAAAACCTTCTATTCAATGTTGGATGTCCACTTTTCTATTTTGGAAGGTCCAACTTTTCTAAAATAAATTTATTTTCCACGTAAGATTGCTTAGATGGCATCCTCCTTAATTTATTGGATCATCTCCCATGATTCATATCGTCCCACAGCTACCCACCCAAACAATAAGGATGATCTGATAATTTAACTACGGTCTATTGCGGATGTTCAATTCCATATGTGCGGAGAGTATTAGATACATGAATGTGGCTTGAGAAGTTGGTAATTATTGCACATTCAATTCTAGTGGTCCTTTTCACTATTCACAATCTCTACCCACAAATAATTATCTAATAAAAGTGACTTCGAGATTTTCAGCAATCAATCATAAGGAATATTTCATTATCCTACCATGCATATGAGGCTATTTGAGTGTTAGAATATTTACAGAATCTGGTGGATATTCATATAGGCTAGCTGTCTTAAGTACTGCTTTGGTTTTGGTTGAAAAAATATTTGTTTCATTGCTCCCTTGACTACTTAGTAACTTTCTGTAAGAAGAGAAGCAAAAAGAAAAGTTCTTGTTTGTTGGCTTAAGAGATGTTGGGTATGCATTGGGATGACACATAAATGTTTTAAACAGAAAAGAATGTCTTTGCCACGATTAGTTGTTCATGAGAACATAATTCCCCACATTGGGATGCTATTCAGGAAAGAAATGGAGAGATTTATTTTTATACAAAATTCATCCCACTAAGTTCTTTCGGGAGAGAGAGAAGATTGGAGATACATGACCCCAAAGATCTGTTAGTAGTTGTGCAGAAAGGACTATCTCAGAGAATGCCCCCACACAAATTTTTTAATCAAAGGTTGAATGAATGTGGAAGACATAAGGTTTCTACTTGTATCAGTTTTGTGAGTAAAGAGTGAATGCTATTCTAAATGATTATGGTGAAATTTTACGTAGAACCTATATTCCTTTGAAATTTCAAATATTTTCTACACTTTTGTGGTGGTTTTTTACTTGCATGTTTCTTATGTGTATCAATCTTTGTGTTCATCATACAGTTATTTTAGTTGTATTTCGTATTATGGATCTTGGCACATTCTCTGTAGGTGCTATGCATGGTTCTGTTATTGGAGCTGAAATTTTTGCTTTTCATGCATTTCTTTAGGTGGGGAAATCACTGGTGATAAAGTCATTGGTGAAGCACTACACCAAGCATAACTTACCTGAAGTCCAAGGTCCCATTACAATTGTCTCAGGTTCAGTATATACATATGTTGTCCCAGAATTTCCTTCCCTTATGAAAAGGATATATTAGTCTCCAAATGGAAAATAAAAATTATTGATGAAAGAAGTGGAAGGGGAAGAAAAACCGTGGGGTTTTCTTGTTTGTTTTGCCATGTGTAAAATAAGTGAGGATGAGAAAAGGTGTTAAATATGATTGTAATAACACTTTCTTTTCTCTTCTTTTTTTTGTGTTTGTGTTTGATGTTCAAATACTTTCATTCACTCAGTTAAAGTCATTTTTCTTCCTTGTTTATCAAAGGCCAGCCATTTTGATAGTGTCATGATGGTATTATTTTTTCTTTATCCATTTTATTTGTCCACGAGTCGTAACTGTTATTTCACTGCCATTTTGTGGATCGTCACTTTCAGAAATATTATTTCAGAGTGAACTGAGAATTGCGAAAGAGATTTAAGGGATTTTTTTGTCTCCTGTTGTAGGTAAGAAAAGGCGATTACAGTTTGTGGAGTGTCCAAATGATATTAATGGGATGATTGATGCTGCAAAGATTGCTGATCTGGCATTACTTCTGATTGATGGGAGCTATGGATTTGAAATGGTAAAATAACTTTTTATGTTCTGCTGATCTTTAGAGTATCTAAACTTTTGGGAGAAACTTCCTATGTAGAATGTAGGAAGAAGATAGTGCATAAACTTAAGTTGCTTGTTATTATTGAATTTTTTTATTTTATCTTCTTTTGTTTCACGAAAAATTAGGGAAGGTGCTGCTATATCTAGCTGATCCAGTTTTGGACTCAGAACTGCATCTGAATTTGGCAGTCAATAATCTGTAACTATTATGACTTAGCCAATATTCTTATACAGTTATGTCGATGTTCGAATTTTTCTTGGGAGAATTCCTACCTATCTAATCTGTAGCAGCTTCAATATTGCTATCCCAAATTCAAATGCTTAAATTGGTATTGGAACTTTCATCCTGTTGATATGTCCATCAAAATAACTTAAATGTCTTATTAATTTTTGTTTTAGTGTGACCACTTTCTTATTAAATTGTCAATAAATATACAGTCAAAATTGACAGAGATAGCAACCTCAGCAGTTTCTAATTCCCTATACTTGGTGGGAGAAAAGTAGAAATTTGAATGGCTATGTGGTAATTGATGTGGGATAAAGTACCATATAGTTTTGAATGGTATAGTAAAATTTTCATATCTTTTCAGGTTCTTCATTTATAAGTTACAGAAGACACTGTAAACAAGTGTCTAATTCCTGTGGTTCATCGCAACTTTTAGATTTGATTGACCTTTTCTATTCCTCCACCCGAACACCCCATCTCCCGAGAGAGAGAGAGCCTTCATCTTCATTTATTGGAATCATTTATAATTTCCCATTTTTATTGTCTTAGCATCTATTTTGTGTAACTTGTACATCTCATTTTGCAGGAGACATTTGAATTCCTGAACATAATGCAGAATCATGGATTTCCTAAAGTTATGGGTGTTCTTACACACCTGGACAAATTCAAGGATGTAAAGAAACTTAAGAAAACAAAGCAACGTCTCAAACATCGTTTTTGGACTGAGATATATGATGGAGCTAAATTGTTCTATTTATCTGGTCTTATTCATGGAAAGTAAGTCGGTGAAACCAGTTTCAACTTCAATTTTATAATGTTTGTGACTTTTCCAAACTACCTAATCCCCTAATCAATTATTGGAAAAATAATGGGTAAAAAAGAGGAGAAAGAAGACTAGCTGAAGTCCTTGACTTATCAGTTGCTATTGTTGATGAACAGGTATTCTAAACGTGAAGTTCACAATCTTGCTCGTTTTATTTCCGTTATGAAGTTTCCACCATTATCTTGGAGACTTTCTCATCCTTATGTGATGGTAGACCGGTTTGAAGATGTTACTCCTCCAGAAAAAGTGCATATGGATAGCAAATGTGACAGAAATATTACTTTGTATGGCTATTTACGTGGCTGTAATTTGAAGAAGGGAACCAAGGTATTCATTTCTTTGTTCCCTAACCTAGGCATTCATTAAGTTGTTTGTTTTCCTCTGTGATATCATTGTATCAGCAAAAGAATTAAACTATTCATGATTGAGTTCAGGATTAATTTCATGAGGACAATTCTTCTAATTTTTATTTCCTCTGCTGGGTGCCTACTGATGTGTAATGCTTCCACTAGCCCATAAAGATGGGCTTGATTTTCTCTACGTTTTGTCCCTAATTGTAGTCATGTTACTTTCTAACTCTTTTTCATCTCTCCTCCTATCGTTTTACATTCCTAACATCATTAAGCTGGAGATCAAGTTTAATTAATGTTTGAATTATCTCAAAAATCGGAAAATTGTAATAAATCAATAGAAGTGTATATAAGTAATTATAACTAAATTAACTAATTTTCTTAGTCTGTAAAAAAAAACCATGAATAGACTTATGTTCATGGACAGAGGGAGTAGTTTGTTTTAGGACTTTCGGTATTAGTTGGCATATAAAGTCATATTTAAATGCGAAGTTGGCATTTTTAGTCATATTTAACAGCTACTGAACATGAAGTCATATTTAGTGGACTCCCTAAACATGTAAAGTTACTGAATGAGCAGATTTTTAGTTGGCATATTTAGCATCATTTGATGTGAAGTCACTTGTTTGAGGACTTGAAACTAATTGCTCTATAGAAGCTTTTTTTTTTTTTTTTTTGGTTTCTTGTGCTCTCACAGTCTATTTGCACAAAGCTTGTTCACTTCAATTGCTCTGCAGTAGTTTCAAACTCAAGCTTTTGTGATAAATTTTCATCTTTGATTAGAGGATTGATTTAAGTGTATAAATTCAACCACTCTCTACCGGCTTAAGCTTTTTGGTGTCGATTATCTAACAGGAAATGTGTTGACCGCTACTGCTATATGCCTTACTAACATGATACCACACTTAGTAATTGGCCTAGGTTATTTGGTTCTATGGATTATTCTGGAAATTTAACATGGTATTAGAGCGGAGATTTGATGTGTTAGGCCTGTTGGCTCACACGTGAGGAGACGTGTTAAGTGTATAAATTTAACACCTCTCTATCGACTTAAGCTTTTGGAGCAGGTGAAAATTTAACAAACTGTAAACTATATTCAAGAAAGAATTGGTGTGATTCATGTAATGTATTTTCTTTGCATAGCTTGATAAAATATCGGTTATCCATATCCATATGAAAGGAAAAGGTGAATTTCCAAGGGGTTACAATGTAAGATGAGATCCTTTAATACTTGATACAAGACCAATAGTATGGATTTTGTGATTGTGTCATCTCTATTTGTATTGGATGTCAAAGCTACGGGCTTTATTATATATATATATATATATATATGTATTTTGGATGTTTGAGGTTTTGGGGATGATACATATTATCATGAAAGGGTTATTGTCTCTTTAGCTTTCCCCCAATATGTATGATAAAAGCTCTACGTGTTTCCTCTATTTTTCTTACTTGGTTCTTCTATCCAAATAATATAGTTTGCACTAGTGTATTAATTGTTTTGCAAGTACTGAATATTGAGATTGATCCATTGATTAGTTACAATGATACTGATTCTCTAAGTTAAGATGCTTCTTCCTAATGACAATAAGTTTGTAGGTTCATATTGCTGGTGTAGGTGACTACAATGTAGCCAATATTGCTGCATTGGCTGATCCATGCCCTTTACCATCAGCTGCTAAGAAGAAAGGACTGCGTGACAAGGAAAAGTTATTCTATGCCCCTATGTCAGGGGTGGGGGATCTTCTCTATGATAAGGATGCTGTCTACATCAATATAAACGATCACTTAGTGCAGTTCTCTGAAGTCAATAATGATAGTGGCGTAACACATAAAGGTTTCACCTCATTTCCGTTTATTCATGTCTTTTCTATAATCGTGTTATTTACAAATAATCTAGTGCATTTCTTTTTGTAGTTGCACTCTTGACATGTATATAAGTGGAGAAATTGCAAAAGAAAAAAATTCTCTTTCAACTGGTGTTTGGTGATTGCTGAAAAATAAGGGCCTTAAGTTATGATGTAGGCATAATTGCTTATCAGAAATTTGCTGAGAGTTGTCAAATGTCAGGTGTACTATTTCTTGATTAAGAATTAAGAAGCACATAAACTCACATGCACACGGACAAATGTGTACATGTTATGAAATTCAGGGATTAAGATAAAAGGAAGAGAATGATTTCAAGTGTATGAAATTTGAATGTATGCTGAAGGAAATTCTTTCTCAAGCATTAAATTCCATTATACTGCAGGTGATCCATGATCAGTTTTTTTAATGGATTGCTTGGCCATGTTACCATTTCAAGTGTAAATTCTAACAGAGAAACAGGATCCTATGTTTGTTTGGCTTCAGTGAATACGTGCAAGAATCTTCCATTTCATTTTTATTTTATTTTATTTTTTGGTTAAAGGGAAATGGATTGATATCTCCCTGAAGATTTTGCTAGTTTAAAGTTGTCCATGTTTTTCACTATCGCAATTGCTAGTAATTTGGTTGCTCCATCGTGCGAATTAATCTCTAAAAATTTTATTCAAATAAGAGAACCTTTTCTTCTTCTGTGCAATGCTGCTTGCCTTTTGACTTCAATTTCTCCTTCCTAATATTTGGTGAATTTCTACATTCAGAAATTCAGAACAAAATGGATATATCCGGAATTAATTTCACCTCTTCTAATTTGAATATTACTCTAATTTTATCTCAGGAAAGAACCACGATGTTGGTGAAGTCTTGGTAAAATCTCTTCAGAACACAAAATATTCAATAGATGAGAAGTTGGAAAAGAGTTTCATCACCCTGTTTGGAAAAAGACCTAACATGCTATCAGATGGTCAGAGTGATTCAAAAGATGCCCATGAATCTTCTTCCAAGCAAGTAGAATCTGTTGAGCCACTGAAGCAATATCAGCCTGCTCAAGAAGCTAAAGATGATGAACTTCATGGAGTCGTAGATTCTGATGATGACGATGATTCTGATCTATCAGACGATGAAATAAAGAAGGATATAAGGGTAAGAATGTCCAATGATAGTTCTGATGAAGAAAATAATGATGCAGCTCAGAAACAACCTCCTCATGTCTCGGAACATATTGATTTTCACGAAGGAAGAATGAGAAGAAAAGCAATTTTTGCAAATGATGCTGATGTTCTGAAGGTTTTCCTGTTATCTATCTTTCTCATAGGTCACTCTTTTTGTTCTTTTCCCTGTTTGCCAAGTATTGAGACTTCAAAATTGAGTTTCCTTATTATGGTTTATGATGAAGATTTTAATAAATAGTTTGATCTCCGCCCTTTTCCTCCCATCAGGAAAATTTCAGTTCATTGCTGTTCGAAATATCTCTTATGTGATATGATATTTTCATTCTGATGATGCTTTGGTGATTGTTTGCAATTCAGGAGTCTGGTGAAGATGACAAGCAGGAGTCTGATGAACTTGATGGAGAAAGTGACACCTCAAATGATGAAAGTTTGTCTTCCCATTCTGAGTTTTTGGATGAGGATGAAGATCACCAAATTAGAGGTAGTGTACCTCTTAACTTCATAAATATCATATTGGTCATATATATATATATATAGTTTTCAAATTTCTGAGGGCCATTCTACAGAGCACACTATACATATATAGTGTGTGCTCTGTATAATGGCCCTCAGAAATTTGAAAACTATTGTTGCAGAAAGTA
>JAOXNR010000031.1:1738442-1753138 GCA_028571225.1 Parsonsia alboflavescens
CTGAGGGCCATTCTACAGAGCACACTATACATATATAGTGTGTGCTCTGTAGAATGGCCCTCAGAAATTTGAAAACTATTGTTGCAGAAAGTATTTTCTAGTTTAAAAAAAGATCCCTTTTGTTGCTAAGTCCTATTCAAAGAGGTGCACTTGTCTTGTCATGTGCCTATTCCTACAGCTACTTTCTATGGAAAGCCTGCTCTTTTTTTAACTTCCAGTGACAGATTTCACTGGAAATATTCACCATTGATTTGACATATTACCACCTGAAAAAAGTGTAATAAGAACCTGGAGAAGGTACTAAGGTCTCCTGACAAAAGAAGAGGAGGCAGAATAGATACTTAGGAGCAAAAACCTGGTTATGTTGGTGCTATGTCATTCTAAATTTTGCTGCTGCAAAATTGTTTACATATGACTGTCCCAAATTCTTATTCTTATATGCATTCTGAAGACCATCTTGAACTTTTACCACTATGTTCTTTGGGCTTCTTTTTCCACAACATTATTCCATGCAACATATTTTCTACGAGTTTCTCGAGTTTTCCCACTTTGCAATGTATTTGAAGGAAAAATAAATTCCAGATATATATTCATTCTCTAGTTTCGTCCCTTCTTCTTTCCTTTGTTTTCATCATAGTACTTTAATTGGTGTGATTCATATCTTTCCTTCTAAAGACCTTCTCAGAAAAGTCACATTCATGTCTTTTCTCTTGAACAACAATTACAAAGACATTTTTTTTTTTTACGTTAATGTCCTCTATTTAAATTTTCTGATAACAGTATTCCAACTTTCAACAATAGTGTCCTTGGTTTTAATATCCATATAATTTCTTATACTATTTCCCATCTATTTCCTTCATTGCATGTCTACTTCACCTTTTCAATCAGTTTTGTTGCATGTGTCAGTGTTTTAGCTTACCTTTGAACCCCTTGACTTCTTCGGTGAACATTTTCTTACTTTTGTCTTGTCTCATAACAAAAGTGCCTTATATGAGCTTATTTCACCATGTCCGAGCTGGATTTAATGTTTTCTTGTAATGCCTTGAGAGAGATACTTCAAATGAGATTGTTTCCATTTATCAGCAATGGCATTGGAACTCATGGTTTTGCAGAAATTTTGTTTATTTTGATATTTTGGTTATTGCTCTTGTAGAAGCTGAGATGGGAAACGTTTCAAAATGGAAAGAAACCTTGGCAGAGAGGACTGCTCCAAGACAGACAGTAAATCTTATGCAGCTTGTGTATGGGAAGTCCGCATCCGTTTCTTCTACCTCTCTTAAAGAAGAACATAACAGCACTGATGAAGAAAGTGATGATGAAGAATTCTTCAAACCCAAGGGGGAGGGCAAGAAGGTTTGTCTGCTCATGTTTGCTATTTAGTTTTCTTTTCCTGCGTTCTCTAATTTTTGTTTTCATGTGTTTCTATGTATCATTTAGCAACTATACAACAAGTTTCCTTTACATCCAGGTGTCCTTTCCAGAATAAATGTTATGTCAATTGTACTGTTCACTTTCTAAATTCTTTTTTTTGGTTTTTAGAAATCAAAGGAAGGATTAGGGGTTGATGATGTTGATGCTGATGACTGCTCCAAATTCATGAGTTTAAGTGGGAAAAACTGGAAAAGTGATGACTTGATTCAGATCATTCGTGATCGTTTCGTCACTGGAGATTGGTCAAAGGCAGCCCGTAGAGGTCAAGCTTCAGAAGCTGTCAATGATGAGGATGATGATGATGCTGTATTTGGTGACTTTGAGGATTTGGAAACTGGTCAGATGTATGAGAGACAACAGGGAGCTGATAATGGTCGTCCAAACCGAAGCAATGAGGAGGAAATGTTGGCAGCTGAGGAGCGTAAGCTGAAAAAGCTTGCACTTCGTGCAAAGTTTGATGCGAAATATCCTTTCCTTCAGAAAAAAAAATTCATTCTCTGCATGGAATTGTGTTTCTGTTGATGATTATGTAATTCTCATCCCACATCTTGATGTTCCTTTTTTGTTTCCCACCTTTTGATGAGTATATGTCTCAGTGTAACTCTGCATCATGCTTATAAAAGTATAACTTGTGGGAAAACTGATTTTCTGTAGCTTTTCTTTGAGGACTACCCTGCATTTTCGTCGAGTTAAGATATTTTGTTTCTTCCCATGTAATGGGCAGAATCACATGTTTGTTGCATTTCCTGACACCTGAAAAGGTCACACTTGAAATTCTTTTGTTGCCTTAATTGAAATATACATATGATGGGTCTGAATCTTCTGACGAAGAAAAAAATCATGACAAAAAATCCAAGTTAAATTGTGGTCAGGCTAATGGTTGTGGATTCTTTGATAAGGTAAATTAACTATCTTGTTTCAGTTATTTTACGAATTGGCTCACTGAATTGAGCAATCATCAGGTTTAGCTTTCCTATTCTCCTGCAGTTGAAAGAGGAGATGGAGCTTCAGAAACAACTGAATATAGCTGAACTTAATGAACTTGATGAGGACACTCGTGTGGAGGTAGAAGGTTTCAGAACTGGTACTTACCTCAGGCTTGAAGTTCATGGTGTTCCCTTTGAAATGGTTGAACACTTTGATCCTTCTCATCCTATTGTTGTTGGGGGACTTGGACTTGGGGAAGAGAGTGTTGGTTACATGCAGGTTAGCCTGATAAGGATTTTTGCATCCTCTTTTATTGATACCATCTTGAGGTTGCTAATCTGGTAGTCTCTTTATTTTTAAGTTCATGGCCATACTATCTTTGAAGTGGTGTTACTTATGCCCAGCTTAACCATGTGGGTATTATGCTACATTGTGTGGTTGCATGTAATGAGTCTTCCACTCTGATTGACTGGGGATCTGGCAGAGTTGAGTTTGAATCTCTCTCTCTCATTTTTTCCCCTTGGTTATCTTTTCCTTTTTGATCTGTTCGTTAACCAGATCTTTGTGCATTTTCTCTGTTAACATTTTTGGGATGCAAATATGCCCTTTCAGGCCATTGGTGAGGTGTTATATTTAAATTTTATGCAAAAGCAAAGGTCAGAGATCAGGGAGGTTAATACTACTACATATTTTGATAAATTATGACTAGTGTCAGAACATGCCCTAGTCTCTAGATGGAGGTTCCTTTTAGAACTAGACAATTCAAAGTTATATTTCCATTTTTCCTAAAGTAGTTAGGTCTTTGTGTCTTGCTTCATATTCTTAACATTGTCCTAGTCAATTTCTTATTTTATAATCTCTCCTTTCAAAATTAAATGTTGACATTTCCTTTTTGGAAAGGCTAAATTGAATTTCTGCTTTCCAAAAATAGAATATTTTCCCTATAAAACACCATAAAATAACTTCATTTTAAGGATTCATACCTCACGATTAACTACATTGATAATGGAGTAGCTTACCTACATGTCTTAATACTAAATCAAAACTGAACATTCTATTTTCAACAGAGGTAGTAATTGATAAATTCTGCTCCCTTTTTCTCAGAAACAGTATAAATCTCTCATCTCTATTTTACCTATTGAGACAATTTTCCCACCACGGTTATGGTATGGTTTCTGTATTTTTCAGGTTCGGTTGAAGCGGCATAGATGGCACAAGAAAGTATTAAAGACAAGAGATCCAATAATTGTCTCCATTGGATGGAGGCGCTACCAAACTACACCTATTTACGCAATTGAGGATCAAAATGGTCGTCATCGTATGCTGAAGTACACTCCAGAACACATGCATTGTATTGCCTTGTTTTGGGGTCCTCTTGCACCACCAAACACGGGCATGATAGCTGTCCATAATTTATCAAACAATCAGGTATTTTATAGGGCCTTTTTGTTCAATTAGCCGGAAAAATATTTGCTGCATGATTAATTCAAAGAATATCAGCCATGCTTTATTTTAAAGACAAGAACATGTTAATTCCAAGACTGGATGCTGGAGAGGGTGGTTAGGCCCCAAGTTTTGTGAAGAGTGAATTTATTTTGTAATTTGCTGAGAGTACCAAGGCACTTTGTTGATGTATGCTGTTTGTTAAGTTAGTAGCTTTATTAGAATGTTGCATGACATCCTCTGTGTTTTTCTTTCTTAGATAGCTTGGAGAACTTACTTTCCTTCTGTCCAGTTCTGCCTTGCATTCATATTTCTACCTTTGCAACTGTTAACTGACCTTTGTATGTTGGAGATACGATGGCCATGACTTACTGACTTTTACTAGAGGGTTATAGCCTGTCACAAAGCTTTTATGTTGAAGGTCTTTTCTTCTCTGGAACACTAGAGTCAGCTACTGTTTCCAGAAGTGTATGACTGCATGACTTTTGTGTTCTTTAGTACAGTCCACTTAATAATGGAATGAATAGTATGTCTTTTACTTTATTACTTCATAATCTTCCACTTGGTACAGTATGTCTTTTGTATGTCGCAGAAGATGAAATAATCTTTGCTGATGGATTCCAATATCAATCTTCCGACTAGTGTCCATCTAAGTTTTCTGCTCGAACATGTTTTTCTTTTGGTCTTTATGGGGATCGGTGACATCTATTTCTTTCCTTGCATTATGCAACATCAGGAATGTTTCACTCTGTTTCTGTATAGGACTTCATAACCTTTCTTCTCTTGAGTGTCAATACAGTTACTTGGCTAAGTGATGTTTCAAAATCAGATTTACCTTTTGTTTTAACTGCTCTCATTTTTTATTTAGGCCACATTTAGGATCATAGCAACTGGAACTGTCCTGGAGTTCAACCATGCTTCTAAGATTGTGAAGAAGCTCAAGCTAGTTGGTTACCCCTGTAAAATCTTTAAGAAGACGGCACTTATCAAAGACATGTTCACTTCTGACCTTGAAATAGCCAGGTTTGAGGGTGCTGCTGTCCGAACTGTGAGTGGAATCCGTGGTCAGGTTAAGAAGGTATATTTCTTATCCAAGTTTAAAATCCTCCACTTGTTGTGGCTTGCCTTTTCTTACAGGATTTAAGTCAATCAAATCCCTTCTTTATCCATGAGAATCAATGCCCTTATACTAATGCTCGAATTTGACATGAGATGGACTTAAGTCATTGATGCCCATAGTTTATTTCAGGGCTACACTTCAGTCTTCACTTTTTTCCCTTTTAAATCCCTACTGGAGACGTTCCTCTGACTTTGGTAGCTACGTGAATGCTGTACTTTTATTTGAATATTTATGTTTATTCTGATTGCATTAACCACTAGGTTTGAAGCATGATATTTTAATTTTTTTTTTATTTTAAATTCTCTAGGCTGCAAAAGAGGAGATCGGTAACCAACCCAGAAAGAAGGGTGGAGTTGCCAAAGAGGGCATTGCAAGGTGTACTTTTGAAGATAAGATATTGATGAGCGACATAGTATTTTTGCGTGCATGGACTCAAGTCGAAGTTCCTCGCTTTTACAACCCATTGACCACTGCGCTGCAGCCACGTAACCGGACCTGGCAGGGGATGAAAACAATTGCTGAGTTGAGAAGAGAACAAGGTCTTCCTGTGCCTGTGAATAAGGACTCACTTTATAAGGTATTATTTGTGTAAGCAACAGATAGTTTCAGCTTACTTAGTGGTTCCACTGGTCTCTTACATTTGATTTGTGATTCTTTCAACAGCGAATTGAAAGGAAGGCCAGGAAGTTCAATCCATTGGTTATCCCCAAGTCATTACAGGCTGCTCTCCCCTTTGCATCAAAACCTAAGAATACTCCTTCCCGAAGACGGCCACTTCTTGAAAGCCGTCGAGCTGTTGTCATGGAACCCCATGAGCGCAAAGTGCATGCTCTTGTTCATCACCTACAGCTTATAAGACATGAAAAGGTATATGCCCTCTGTTTTTGCTTCACAAACAAATCAAAGCAGACACCGTTGCTTGTTAACATACAAAATCGTTGACCTGAATATATCTTCTTATACTAAGTATAGGCTCTTAGTATGATTTTCTAATGCAATACCCTCATTTTCAGATGAAAAAGCGCAAGCTTAAGGAACAGGAGAGAAGGAAAGCATATGAAGTAGAAAAGGCAAAAGAAGAACAAGTATCAAAGAAACGCAAGAGAGAAGAGCGAAGAGATAGGTATCGCAAAGAAGACAAACTAAACAAGAAATTGCGCTCTAGATCTTGATTCTGCTACCCAATTTTTTTTTGGATTCATCTTGCCTGTACACTGGAGAAGCACCGGGTAAGGAATCTGATCTCCAATAGAGAGAGGTGTTTACTAAGGGAAACCGCTTTTGAATAATCAACGGACCAAATCGGGCTAGGCATTATGGCTTGAAATTTTTGCAACATTTGCTGTGGCGCAGAGGAGGTTATATTAAGAATCCATCAAAGCAGATGGAAAATTTTGTTAGGGTATTTATGAAAGTATAGGCTTTACTCTTTGGATGTCTTGTATGATTAGTGGCATCAGTCATGTCTGTGTTGGACCTAAGACCAGAAGAAATGATTTTGTAATTCCTTTTCTTTTCTTGATGTGTGTGATATTTCAGGGTCTGAATTCAACTTGTGATGATAATTTGGTGTGTGTGTTTTTTTTTTCCAAATTAATGCAGTGGGATTTTGGGGGGATAAATTTGAACCTAACAAATTTAGTGGGATTTTTATTATTTAGAAACTCCGATGGTTTTTTTTTTTTTGTTTTGTTTTATAGAAAAGGATCAGAACAAATTGATATAAGTACAATGTCAATTGGAAACATATCCCACGAGGATAGTAGACTCAGAAATAAACATAACATATCTCGACGTAACAAGAAATAATTGTAGGCCACACAATTTATTTACGGACAGATAACTTGAAAAATAATAGGTGAAGATTAATATCAATCTAGGGTTTATGCCTTTCTTCGTGTTTCAAAATATTTGACAATGAATTGTTTGATTTCTATAATTTTCATTTCTAGATTTTTACCTTCATTCTTTAAGTTTCTACTAATGACCAAAGGGGGTCTTTTGATCTCATTAATAAAAAGTTCGTGTATCTTTTATATATTCATGAATAAAAAATTAATACGTATCTTTTATTTTTTATAATTTAATTTATCTTTTTATAACTTAATATATATATTCATTTGTTTTTATTAATATAAATCTGAAGCCCTAATAAAATTATTTTAATTCGACAATTAGGGATTTAGAGCCTATTTGGAGTATTACTGAGGAAGAAGATGCCAAAATTCAAATTGTGAGGGTATCTTATTGAATCCCCGGGGTACTACTGCTATATATATGCAACAAAACCCTAAAACTAGAACACAGGTCCTCCAAAGTCGGCATCCACCGCCGAGGCCTTTGTTCCCCATGGCTATCGGCAAAATCCGACGAAAGTAATCGGAGGATCTTAAATTAAACTACCAAAGAGGCATCTCAGAAAGCCATTGTTGTTCCTCTCCCTCAGCTCTTGGCTCGCTATGGTGCCCACACTCTTCTCTCTCTCTCTCTCTCTCTCTATTTCTATTACAGTAATCGTTATTGGTCCATTTCCGAACTTCTCCGCCTTCCTTTTTTGCTACGATCGGAAGAAGGAAGGGTACGATTCCGTGAATTAGGTCTCGGAGCGAGGGTAAATTGGGTACAAGAAACCTTCTGTGACTCTTTTGGAATCTAGTTCTTTGTTTGGAAAATGTTTTTCGAAAACTCTGTTTGGAATTTTAATTTTGTTTTCTCCTTTTCATCTCCAAAGTATTAAACCCGAACAGAGAGAATCTCCTTTTCATCTATTGGTTTTACTTTTGATTTGTTTCGTCATGAAATTATTATTTTAAAATATATATACAGTGAACTTCGGATTCATGCATTCTCGTCTTTATGTTAGTTCGCAACTCGCATTTTATGTACAGAAACGAGGTTAATCATCTTATCAAGTTTACCATATTTAAATAAGTTAGAAATTTGGAAAAACTTATATTGTAAATTAGATTGAATTAATTCATTTTAAAATCACAATGTTACTTTTTTAGTAGAATCAATTAAGGGAATAAGACATTTTTTTTTTCCCTTTAAAATGAAAAAATAAATTAGTGTTAATTAGTACTTCATCCTTTTCAGAACTGTAAATATGACTAGAATAAATTATGACAAAAAAAATTGAATTAATATAATATTTTGGACTTTCATAAATTTTAGCTAATTTAAAAGGTCAGAAATTAAATTTTGTTAATACCAAAATAGATTTGAAGACAATTAATTTTGGTTAAACGAATTAATTGTTTGGATTTATTTAGAAATTTTATTGGAAATTTTTAAAAATTTTGGTTTCGATTTGATTTTGGGGGGAAAAATATATCAGAACTGAATTATAATAAAATTTGATCTAAAAAGTTGATGCCAATTCCTACATCATTGTTGAAAGGGATAGGAGAGTCCACGCAGTTAATGTTGTGGAGAGTGGTATTGAAAGGGATAGGAGGGGAAGGGTCAAAAATTAATTTTTTTTTTTTAAAAAAAAAAAGCTGAAATTTTGATTTTCATATTTTTAATAATAAATAAATAAATAAATTATCAATTGAGGCATCCCATTAAATTACTGGTTCAGTCAATTACTAATTTGTACATTGAAATAAGTATCTTTATATGAAACATTTAATTTTCTCTCTTTTTTGAGATAAGAATGCAATTTCATTACTTTTCTCCGTTTGGAATGAAATATTTCATTTTGAGTTGATCAAAATTAAGAAGTAACATTTAACTTATATAAATTTATCATATTAGTTAGTGATAGAAATTTTAATGAATGTAAATGTTTAAACTAAAGGTATGGTTAATAGAATATTCAATTTAGACAATTTAAAATGAAAATAAGATAAAAATGAAAATATGAGTTTTGATAGCCTTTGGAAACTCTTTCATGTCAACAATCATCAATATCAACTGAGTGGGAGTTGCCCTAATGGCAAATCCACTTGGTATCCGTTGCCAAAGGTCTCGGGTTCGAGTCCTACTGATACCAGGGATTGTGCTCCCCCCGACCATAAAAAAAAAAAAAACAATCACCAATATCATGATCAAATCAATTAAAAAAAAAAAAAGGGATATTAGTTACATCCTATCATAATAAAAACCCATCATTTCTCTCTTTCTTTTTTTTTTTAAAATGAAACTCTCTCCCTTTTTTCAAAAAAAAAAAAAATCATCTCATGTAGTAGTAGTTTTATTGCTACTACTAACTTCTCCTGGTTTGGGAGGGGCAGTTTGGGCAACCATGGAAAGCTCAAACTGCTTCAAAGAAATAGCAGGAAAAGACATAATTTCATGAGGAGCTCCAATCCCCTTGATAGGGTTAATAGTGGTTGTTGATCCATCCCATCCAATGTGAGTAACATGTTTTACATCTGTTGGAAATCCTATTTCCAATTCCTCTTCTTCCCTTTCTTCCTCTTCTTCAACATCTTCTCTGTAAACTGCTATCAATATCCTCATTCATCGACCAACTAATAAAATCAAGTATTCTCAAAGACATATACATTTTATAGAGACACAACACATTTATTTTCTTTAATTTCAAAACAATACAAGTTAGTACGCATATTTAAAAAGATCAACTGTATTCATCCATTTATAAACCAACTATAAATGAAAATTTAATTCTTAAAGGAGTTGGTGTTTGCAATAAATTAACTGAACCACGAATATTTTTATAATGTTTTTACTCTATACATGTGACTCAATCATTTAATAAGTATAATTTATGAGAATTAATTTCAAAAAATTGAATTTATAATTTAAATTTTTCCTATCATTCTTTTCCCTTTTTTTAATCTATTTTTCTTTCTTTTAACTCATAATCCTTTTTTTCCTCAAGAACTTTAATACAAAATCAAATTCAGTCTTTCTTAAACCCTAAATGTACCATTCAATTATCTTCAATAATATATAATAAAAGAAACAATTCAAATTAGATTAATCACTCAGATACAAACTTCAAATTCAATCCAACAAAATTTTCCAACTTTAACTTAAAACTCAATCTTCCAACTGCACTTATGGTTCTTTCCAGAGCAAATTAATGGCATTAATTCAAACTTTAAGTGTAAGCCAAGCATTCAACTTAATTTTTCTGATAATTCATATATATACATTTTTTTCATATTATAATTTCTTTTTCTTTTGTCCAGAATAGTTCAAGAAATGTAAATATAAACTCACCAAATAAATGTGAAATGCTTTTGAATCCCTTTATCAATCTTTGCATGCCTGCTTTTGGAAGTGCCAGTAAAGCTCTTACACTTTTCATTCGTCCTCTGGGTGGGCTCTCATGATCTTTTACTTCTTTTCTTCCTTCATAATAATAATAATAATAATTCAAGAAAAGAAAAAGTTGAAATATTTATCAATAAATCCATAAACCCCTCATCAAGAATATCATACCCCAAAAGAAAAAAGGAAAACGAAAACCCTAAATCTTTCATACAAATTAAAAGAAAAAAGATGTGTAATTAATAACAACATACTGGTCTCATGATCATCAATAACGTCTTCTTCAGAAACTCTCTTCTGCTTCTTGGAAATTGGCTGATTATTATTACCCTTCTTGCCCACATCAACACTTGACTCAGAAACACAACCAAAAGAGAAGGGTAGCATCACTAACCTTTCCACATGATCTGATCTCATGATCTTAAAAATTTGATTCAAATTAGAAACCCTAAAAGCCAAAAAATCAGATGAATCTGCAGCTACCAGCCAAGTAGTAGAGATACAGAGATCAGAAACATACAGTACTACTAATGTGTACTTGAACAATGCTTGAAATATATGGGGTTAAACATGGCTTTGGGAAGAAGATAGAATGATTTAATCCCAACCAAATGCTAAACACAAACTGATTAAAAGAGTTTGGTGAGAAGGAATATTATGATCATTTGGAGTGGGTAATGAGTAGTTAGTTGGTTGGTTTAACAGTGAAATTGAACCTACTGTTTTGTGATCACAAAGTTCTATATATACTATAATTATATAAATTCAGATTCAAGAATGACAGCCCACATGGCCACTTCTTTAATTTGTTGGTTAACTCAATTTGATTATTTAATATATTTGGTGGGATCATTCTTTGATTTATACATTCCAATCTCTTGTTTATTAAGAAATCATTTGTCAATTGTGTAAATTGCAATTTTTATTTTATTTTATTTTATTGATCTGACCATAACCAATTCTTTGGACCGGTCACTGTTAGTATGAAACCAACCCTTTAATGGGTTCGATTCAATTCAATTCTTTTCCTTGATATATATTGATGGAACGGAATATGAATTTCGGATCACCTAATGGATCAAGGCCTAAGCTAATCGATAAAGAAGTAAGATCGGAATGGGCTATTACTTTGAGAATAACTTCAATTATGAGAAAAGATATTCAGGAAAGAAAAATACAAAGCGTTGAATGTCTAGTTTGACATTATGTCTTTCATAATTTTGTATTTCCTTTCATATCTTGGACTCTTTAGTCGTTTGAGATGATTGGGAATTAGCTCATTGTTATCTCATTTAGCCCTAATCTAGGATTTAGTCAATATAAATTGAAATATTATTCACGAGAAATATTAAATACTCTCTCCATTTGAAATTGAATGTTTTATTTTAACTTGCACAAATTTTTTAAAAAATAAGTGGACTTAGTTCGTTTTACACTTAACAATATTAATTTCTTAAGAAAATTTTAACTAATTTAGAAAATGGGATATTCATTAAGGATAACTCAAAATGGAAATGTGAACATTCAATGTGGACATTCAATTTTGGAGGTTCTTGACTTCTTCTTAATATATAATCAAATGATAATTAGTCTACGATAGTCTTTTTGGAGTTAATTACACAAGATTACTCTTCCAGAATATTGACTTAGGCATCAGAGCTCTTCCCCGGGAGAAAGCCCACTCCGATGACCTTCTTCATTTCTTCTCAAATTGCTATCACTGAAGTCATCACGATTTTAGGATAATATGAAATTCACTTTTATGTTCCATCAATATAAAATATAATATTTATTTATTTATTTATTTATTTATATTGAAAACAATAATTAAAGATTACAAGTAAGATGCATGAGAACCAACTCACGACTATAAGACTTGGAGGAATATTAAGGGGGTGTTTTCACATTTACCCTATTTGAGGGGAAAGATTTCAATATTACCCATATTTGTATAATATTTCATAATTTATCCAACTCTAAAACTAACTTTTCACTCCATACCCATTTTGACTTTTTCCTTTAAAAAAAATAATAAAACTAACCTTTATTCATTATCATGCAGTTACTATATTGCCCTCAACATTCAAAACAGCCCAACTACCTCTGCAACTTCTATAAAACGGAATTGAAGACCATATTGATGAAGTTTCCTTGTTGAAAGTTGAACTTGAAGGAACTCATTCTCCCTGTTGAAGAAAAAAAAAAAGGTGACACTTGGGTTTGGAAGAGTAGTTACTATATTGCCCTCAACATTCATAACAACCCAACTACCATTGCATTGCTCCTTGCTGAAAGTTAAACTTGAAAGGAACCCATTCTCCCTATTGAAGAAAAAAAAAAACAGTCAATAGTTTTGTCTGAGTTTAGGAGAGGAGTTGGTTTTTTTCTTCACAAGATCAAGCTCGCCTCTTTCAGTATTAGGGGCTGAGTTCCATTTGTTTTTCTTTTTTGCTATTATGGTGTTTGATGGTTGTGTTTTGATTCATAATTGTTGATGGATTTTTCTGGTCATCCGTTTTGTGTTGTTTGTTTGGGAGGTCTGAGTGTTTGAAGTATCGGCCAACTTTGCGGAGGTATAGTCGACCTTCGGGATGTATATCCGACCTTTGGTAGTATTGAATGACCTTGGGTAGTTTAGGTTGACCTTCAAGCCTAATTTCTTTTTCATGTCTAGAAGACCTTCGGCAAGTATAGACGACCTTCGAAAGTATATAACAACTTTCGGGAGTAGAGGCCGACCTTCAAGAGTAGCTTTTTGTTTTCGGATCAACTGACCTTCCATTTGAAAATTTCGACCTTTGAAAGATTATATCGACCTTCTAAAGGATGAAATCGACCTTCAGTATTTTTTTTTAAAAAAAAATTCAATAGACCATCCAGAAGCTCAATTAGACCTTCGTATTGATTATATCGACCTTCCATATGACCATCTTGACCTTCTGGCATTTTTTTCCTTTAAAAAAACTATGTAAACCCTTTTTTCTCTATTTTTTTTTTTTAATTAAGATATTTCCCCCCTTTTCTTTCTAGTATTACTTGTACATTTTTCTGGATATATTTTTCTCTGGATTCATGCAGACAGGGCCATAAGCAAAATTATTCTTCACAATGATTCTCTAAGTGGAAGGGCGCATCCGGTCATCGTACCAAACGACATCAGTTATGAAGATTTTAGGAGAACTATGGCAGGTTGCATGAAGATTGATTTAAACCCATTCGATGTAGAAATCTCATTTGCATCCACATTATCCAATGGAGGTACCAAATTATTGGAAATTGAAGATGCATACGGGGTCGTGTTTTTTATGGGGGAAGTTGATCCTAAAATGGTGGTCATTAACAAAGTTGAAAGATTACATCAGTGTGGTGGTGAACATATACAGTGGATGATTTTGTTAATGCATACCGAAGGAATCCGGATGGGACATTCCAACCTACAAACGATGAACTTGGGCCATCCAGAAATATTTGTAGTGTTGATGATGATGATTATGAAGAAGAATATATCCATTGTAATAATGATGATATGTCCCCATGAACTTCGACTAAGAAAATTTAGGTAAATATTATCTATTACTAAGAAAGAACTATTGCAAAGACGAATGTTGGGGAGGAAGTTACTGAAAATTCTACAATACCCGAGCCATCCCGAGGTTACTATTTTCCTCATTTAAACAAAAAGAATTTAAGTTGGTTGAACTTGAAACCATATTGATAGAGCGAAAAGAGGAACCAAAGAAAGAGTACAACTCCAATTAGGCATCATAAATGTGGAAATGAAAGAAGATTTGATGAGACAAGAAAAAGAAAACTCGGAACTAAAGACGATAAGGTTGAAGGAACTGCCTTTAGTCCCCAACCTTTCCGTCTCTAAGCAAAATTATTCTATTCTTTGAGCAGAATTATTCTTCAAGATGATTCTCTAAGTGGAAGGGCGCATCCGGTCATCGTACCAAACGATATCAGTTATGAAGATTTTAGGAGAACTATGGCAGGCTGCATGAAGATTGATTTAAACCTATTCGATGTAGAAATCTCATTTACATCCACATTATCCAATGGAGGTACCAAATTATTGGAAATTGAAGATGCATATGGGGTCGTGTTTTTTATGGGGGAAGTTGATTCTAAAATGGTGGTCATTAACAAAGTTGAAAGATTACATTAGTGTGGTGATGAACATATACGGTGGATGATTTTGTTAATGCATATGGAAGGAATCCGGATGGGACATTCCGACCTGTAAACGATGAACCTGGGCCATCCGGAAATATTCGTAGTGTTGATGATGATGATTATGAAGAAGAATATATCCGTTGTAATAATGATGATATGTCCCCATGAACTTCGACTAAGAAAATTTAGGTACATATTATCTATTATTAAGAAATAACTATTACAAAGACGAACGTTGGGGGGGAGGGGGGAAGTTACTGAAAATTCTACAATACTCGAGCCATCCCGAGGTTACTATTTTCCTCATTTAAACAAAAAGAATTTAAGTTGGTTGAACTTGAAACCATATTGATAA
>JAOXNR010000031.1:1753238-1764361 GCA_028571225.1 Parsonsia alboflavescens
TATGTTTCTTCTCTCATTTGTGGGTAAACTTTTTTAAAATATGGGATTTGGATCTCATTTCTCTGTGGATTCGAGGTCAATTTCCCTTTCAATTTGTTCCCATGCAGCTGGCAATTGGTGCATTTCTGTATGGCCACCTCAATGGCTGCAACCATTATAGGCCACTAATACCCCGTTAGCAGGATTTTCTTTGCTACAGTCTTGGCTCAAATGTGAGAGCCGCATATGCCACTATGTACCTCGTCAATTACATATCTACCTTCCTCTAAACCCAAACATTTGAGCAGTGGCCATGTGTACGACCTTCGGTATACCTCGTTGGCCCCAATCAAAACATAGCGAGGTGCCCATCTTCTCACTCAACGAGCTTCTTTTGGGTCCTCAAGGAGGTCGCCGTGTTTAAGGAATCTGAAGATTGAGTATCTCTAATCTGCTTGATCCTCTATGACTAGACTTTCCTCTTGATCAATGTTAGGAGGGAGTAGTTGTTCCACAGGTAGCTCGGCATTGGTTCCAGCTACTTCTTTGTAGACTTTGGATAGAGTGTCTGCTTTTGAGTTTTGCTCTCTGAGAATCTGTTCAATGAGAAAATAGTCAGGCTTTGATATGATGTCTCTTACTCTTTTGAGATACTTGACCATATTATCTTCTCTGGCTTCGTATTTTCCATCTACTTGGCTGGTTACGACTTGTGAGTCTGTTTTGGCGTGCAATTTTTGCACTTTGAGAGCCCTTATAAGTCTTAGGCCTGCTAAGAGAGCTTCATATTCGGATTCATTGTTCGAGGTTGGGAAGTTTTACTTCACAGAGTAAGGGATTCTCACTCCCTCAGGGGTGATAAGTACAATCCCCGTCCCTGAATTTTCCTTCTCCGTAGACCCGTTTGTGAACATGGTCCAGATATTGCCTTCACAATTGTCCGTAGGCTCCAATGGTGCCCTAGTACATTCTGCTACAAAGTTTGAAAGAGTTTGAGCCTTGATAGCCTTCCTCAACTCAAATTGAATTTGGTGCCCAGAGAGCTCAAGGGACCACTTCATCATCCTACCTGAGAGTTCGGGTTTTGCCAGAGCTTGTTTCAGAGGTAAATTTGTTAGGACTCTTATCGAATAAGCTTCAAAATATGGCTTTAATTTCCTTGAAGTGATAATGATGAGGTACAGAAACTTCTCAAGGTCTGAATATCTGGTCTCCGGACCTCAAAGTAAACGGCTAACATAATAAATAGGAAATTGTTGACCTAACCTTTCTACTATCAATATCGAACTTACTACTTTTTCAATTGCAGTTAGGTACATATAGATTTCTTCTCCTAATCTTGGGGAGACAAGTTGAGGAGGTTTACCCAGAAAGTCCTTCAGCTTGATGAACGTTTCCTGACAGCTCTCAGTCCATTGGAAGTCCTTTGGCTTTTTTATACCATCATAGAATCTTTCCCCTTTGTCTGCCATCTTGCTGATAAAGCATCCTAGAGCCACCATTTTTCCTGCTAGGCTCTGTACTTCTTTGAGGTTTCTAGTAGGTTCCATATCCAATAGAGCTCTGATCTTGTCTGGGTTGGCATCAATGCCTCGCTGCAAGATCATGAAGCCAATGAACTTTCCTGCGGAGACCCAAAAGCTGCATTTCTTTGGGTTGAGATTCATGTGAACAGTCTTCAGCGTTTGGAAAGTTTCCCGAGTATCTTCTATGAACTCTTCTATAGTTTTGGATTTGATCACTATGTCATCCACATAAACCTCAATATTTCACCCAAGCTGCTTCTTGAAAATTTTGTGCATCGCACGCTAAAATTCTACCCCGGCATTTTTCAAACCGAAAGGCATATTGGTGTAACAATAAGTCCCGACCTCCGTGATGAAAAAGGTCTTTTCCACGTCCTCAACAGCCATTAGAATTTGGTGGTACTTTGTATGCATCGAGGAAACACAGCCACTGGTACTTTGGTCAATGCTAGGAAGGGGGTAGGAGTCTTTCTAGAAAAATTTGTTCAATGTGGTGAAGTCTACACACATCCTCCATATTCCTTCCTTTTTTGGTACCTCTACAGGATTGGCCAGCCATTTCGGGTACACTACCTCTTTTAGAATCCCAACATCAAGAAGAGCTTAGACTTCCTTTGTTATGACCTCGTTGCGCTCTGGGCCAAAGGTCCTCTTCTTTCGCTTCACTAGCTTAACCCTTGGCTTGAGCCCTACCTTGCGTTCTGCAATGGTTCGGTCGACTCCTTCGAGGTTGTTAGGGTGCCAAGCGAAGACTTCCAAATTTTCTCCAAGGGAATCCATCCCTTTAATCTTTGGGGGCCGAAGCTCTCCAATTTTGATTCCTCTCTTAGGGAATTTAGGATTAAAGAAGACTTTCTCTCCCTTTCCGGCTGCTTGAATTCTAAAGTGGTCATCCTCTTTAGGGAGGTCAATGCACTCCTCTGGTTTGGGCTCCAGGGAGCTCTTTTCGTTACCCTCAGCTAGGTAACACTCCGCAACCCTTTTCCTATCTCCTTCAAGAGTAATCCAAACCTCTCCGGCCTAGATTCTCATGTTGTAGCTGAGCAGGGAGATCTTTGCTCTTAGGTCCATGACCCCCTTGTGACCAAGTATGGCATTGTAGGTCCCGGGGGCATCTACGACCATCCGTTCATCATCTCTGTGACTTCCTTGCCATCCACTCGGATTGTTGTTGGAACTCTCAAGATTCTATCGGCGTAGGTCATACTGCCATTGAAACTGGTCAGTACAGTATCTGATTTCTACAGCAAGCTTTTATCAATCCCCATTTGATCGAATTCCTTGCGATAGAGGATATTGATTGCACTTATGGTGTCTACCAGAATTTTCCTCGCTAGGAAGTCACCGAACTAGAGTGACACTGTTTGGGGCTTTAAATCTCCCCCTCGAGCTCACTTCGATTTCCTCTCTATAGCATTTATTTCACCAATTGGGGCCCTTTGATTTTGCGGGGCCACTGGTGGTGGGTGCATTCTCTGCATTTTTTGCCAGGAAATCTTGTAGGTAGCCTTTTTTTATGAGCCTTTCAATATCACATTTGAGGTCAAAGCAATCCTCCGTGAGATGGCCATGATCCTTATGGTAATGGCAGAATTTTGCCTAGTCTCTCTTGGCAACAGGACTCTTGAGGGGCCTGGGCGGCTTGAGAAGGCTTTTCTTTTCCATGGGCATCATGACCTTAGCCTGTGATGTCTTGAGCGGCATGAGTACAAGGTCGAGGAAGGTTTTCCTTATTTTGTCTGAGATTCCCCCCTTGAGGTGGGGATCTTTCCTGTCCCGCTTTGTTTTTTGAGGACTCTTTGGATGTCCTCTGTTATCTCTGTCTATGGCTAAGGTGAATCTCGGGATCTTCTTTTGAATCGTGGTTTCTTCAGCCTTGATCAGCTTCTCCAAGAGTGTCTGCGGCTCCTTAATTGTCTTTACATGCTCCTTGGCCAGTTTGAGGGCAACGTACCCCCCTTGCAACCCTTGCTTGAATGTATTGATGTAGTTGGCATCATTCTTTTGCTCGATCTCCAATGCTTAGTGGTTGAAACAACCGTAATAGCTCTGGGTGCTCTCACCGACCTTCTGTTTGATGAGGAAGAGGTGGTTGATATCTTTCTCGCACCTCGTGCTGCTCTGATAGTCTTTTAGAAACAACTCTTTCAACTTTGGCTAGCTTGAGATGCTTGCCTCAGGGATTCCTTTGAACCATGATTGGGCCTTTTTAGTCAGCATGGACCTAAAGGCTCTGCATATAACGTGGTTGGGGTGTTCAAACATCTCCATATAGGAGATGTACTTGTCAATGTGTTGTTGTGGCTCCAAGGTACCATCATATTTTTTTCTCCAGTTGTGGAGCGTTGAAGCCTGAAGGCATCTTGGTTGTGCCGATGCTGTGGAAAAACGGCGAGGGCTCGGTTAGATCCTCAGTGTTTTGTCGCTCCTAATTGGATAAGGAAGCTGCTCTCCTCAGTGGGTTGGGGCTACCCCTCGAGCGTTTTCACCTATCATTTCGATCAGGCTACGACGAGGTGGTATCCTTACCCCAAATGGAGTTCACAGCGAGCTTCCCTGCTCTTCAGGAGCTGAATCCTGTCCTTGGCTTCTGGAGATGACAGCTCGATTAAACCTATCTCTTAGGTCATACCCCCTTTGATTATTGAGGGTCTCAATAAGGTCGGTCACAGCTAAAGTTCTCGCTCCTTGTGACCTTTGTTCTGGCCGACCAGCTCCTCAACTTGAGTTATTGCGTCGGGGGTCAGTCCTTGCCTCTGAAGGCTAAAAACTATCCAGGTGAGTAAGCCAAGTTTAGCTCCTGGATGGTGGCGCTTCTCTCTGGGAAGGAGTCGAAGTACGCCCAATGGAAATGTATTCTCTTCTCCCTGAGATTCCCTCCAGGGCAGCCACCATCCTTTCCATTAGCTTTGCCGGCATGGATACCGGGTTCCTCTAGATCTCTTTGGCCTTGGTGGCCTGGAGTTATTGCCATATGCAGTGAGATCTGGGTGTCTCCTCTGTGGCCCTTCTTGCGCCAGCATTCGGTTGGTTGGTCGAGATAATCTGGGATGGGTAGGACTGTGCTGGTGAATGTTGGCCTTGCTGAATGCTTGTCCCCGGGTTGCCGTCAGTGACGGCCTATGTTGGCAGCAACATTTCTGGCACTATCTCTTTAGTGCACAATTGCATTCTGGCTGGTGGCTTGCCGTGAAGTGGAGGCTGAACACGTGAAAACTGTGACTGAGCCATCAGGATTGCTTTATTTTGTTTTGTGTATGAGAAAAAGTTAAGCTTTTCTGTTCTGATTTCCCACAGACAGCGCCAGAAGTGGTCCAAAAGTGATGGGTCGGATCACCCAGCAGATCCTAATGGAGCTCCACCGTCAGCAGCCTGAGAAGATAAGAAAGAGAGGTCACCAGAGTGGGCTGTCGCCCAAGGAAGAGCTCCAATGCCTAAGTTAGTATTGTGGAAAAGTTTTTTAGTAAGGATTGTTCTCAAGAAAGCAAGAGAGTTTTTTCCGTGTCCGCCCACTGACTGAGTGTTTTTTGTTTAAGTAATCAGAAGAATGATCCATTACCTCCTGGAATTCGATTCCCCTTTACATCGCTATAGGCAATCAAGATAACTGTGGGATTTAATCAAATCCCGCCAGTTGCTCCTAGGATCTCGGAGTTTCCCTGGGACGAGAGATCTTGCCATTCACGTCTCTGTAAGAGTTACAAGCTCACTAGCCGACCTTCAGACCAACTTCGCGACCTCCCTGTGGATATTGAGAAACTCGAACATCTCTTCTGGTGAGGTCACGCCGAGTGATCCTTAGCTCCTTGGAGTGACTAGGAGTCGTGCATCTGTGGTCGCGGCATGGAAGATTTATGATTCGGACCAAAGCTTGCCAGATCAAAGTCGAGGTCTGACAAGACCTTAACCCGAGCTCATTTAAGAGGTTGGTGACTTCTAAGTCTATGACTTGGGAGGTTGATGATGGCGAGTTGCTTGCCCACACGTCCTCGTTGACTCTATGAGTCTGACTTTCAAGAATCGAAGGTATGGGACCCTCTGACTCATTTGGGCTAACCTTTTAGTGCGGGTCCTACAGCTTGGGTTGACTAGTCCGGGACGTGCGGTTTTCACCCATCACCAATGCTATCCTTGGGAGAAAGGACCTAATGACAATTGGATGTGAAGTAGATGCGAAATATTCTACTATATAAATTTAATAGTCTTCTTTCTTTATTTTGTATTTCTTATGCACTTTCTCACGAATTTAATATTGTCTGATTTCTATTTTGAATTGTAGAAAATTGGATATCCTTATTTCTATTTTTAGTTATTTAGAATTGAACGTCTCATCTCCTCCTAAATTAGTTACTCTCTCCGTCATTAAATATAAGTCATTATAACTAACTTATTTGATCATTAATTATAAGTTATTATTAATAGTTAATTAAGTATTTGAAAGTGTTTTTTCCACATTCTCTCTAACAATATACTCATGAAATGATGTTCATATTTTTTAATTGATGATTAGAGGACATTTTAAGGGAGGTGGAAAAAAGTTACTTTAATTTTTACAAAACAACAGCTGGTGCATAAATTATATTTAGTAATAAGGAGAATAGAATTTTATTAAAAAATTGGAATGGCTTTATTAAAGATGAACTATGTCAACTTCTTCTTTTAACTTTTGTGAAAGTAAGAATGAAATATTCAATTTCAAGTAGAAGAGTATCTTTCTCTCTCACTTTTGAAGAGGAATAGGTCTGACTATTAAAAATATAAAAATCATACCTTAAATTGCTGAATGGGGTTGCAGTGATATGATTTAAAATTACCTTGTTAATTTTATAAAAAAATTAATCTTCCAATAAAAGTCAGTTTGGATCCATTCAAAGAGAGAAAAAATAAATATTAAGAAACTGTTTATATATGAGATACCATAAATTGAATCATTAAATTCATTTAACAAATAAACATTAATTTTTAAAGAATATATTTTATTTTAAAAAGAGTTTATGGAGTTAGTACTAGTTGCAGAAGAAGTTGGTGTTTTTGTTCTGACGAATCTTTGAACTCAGTATCTTTGTTTAGATATTATGGAGTTTCAGACATGATTGTATCCTGTAGTCTGGAGGAGAGAAGGGTTACTATTGGATTAGTAAGAATATTTTACTATAATAGGCTTAAATCTTTTTAGAGAGGAGATATTCACATTTCAACCTGAAGTTTTTCTTCAAATATAAGTAAGGATCTACACCTACAAGAAAAACTGTTGCCCTTAAGGTACTGCAAAATTGAATCGAAAACATACAAAGGATTCAAGAGTTTGGTTCTTGAGATGAAGGGGTGTTATCTTCTATTACATGTTCTGAATAATAGTTCTTTATTTGGCTGGTGAAGGATTGGTAATGTTTGGCTTCTTGCCATTTAAAGGCATGTTGATAGTTCGATTTGATATTCGATCAATGTAGTGGCTGAGAATCATGGGAATGGGAGATTATGGAGCAGAAATGCAAGTCCTTCTTGATGAAAATCATCCAAATGACACAAAATTTCTCAGATCTATATCAGCCATGTACACAGAGGTATATATATATATTTTTTGAGAACATTTTGGTTTCCCACCGACATAAACAAGTTATAACCATAAAACTAACCAATCATCAAGCTTCTCCTGCAAATGCATATACCAGTTTTGTCATTTGGATTCAGTTTCAAGATGCAGAAATCTTGGTCTTTGTCTCCTTCAACAGCTTCACGACCTCCAGCATCGTAGGCCTCTTCCAGGGCTCATCACTTGTGCAGCTCCTTGCAATTTCAAGAACATTTAGCATTTGATCTTTCCACAAAGCTGAACCAGAAATAATAATACTAGTGTCCAACACTTCGGTCTCCCTTCCATTTGCAGTCATTCTCCTTACCCACCCCACAAGATTGCCTCCTTCAATGTCAGTTTGTCCTGTTGGTGCTTTCCCAGTTAGCAGTTCCAGTATTACAACTCCAAAGCTGTAGACATCACCTTTGATTGTAGCTATCATGGTCTGACCATATTCTGGTGGAATGTATCCAAATGTCCCAGCAAGAACCGTAGAAACGTGAGTCTCACATGCACTGATTATCCTTGCAAGGCCAAAATCCGCCACTCTTGGTTCAAAGTTTTTGTCCAATAATATGTTGCTTGATTTGATATCCCTGTGAATGATATGAGGAACAAATCCATGATGCAGAAAGGCTAGACCACGAGCTGAACCGAGACAGATGTTGAATCGTGTTGGCCAGTCAAGAACTTGAACTGCTGCATCTGCTTCATTCCTTAACCAGAAATCAAGGCTTCCATTCACCATGTAATCATATATCAAGAATCTCTCATCAGCAAAGACACAGTAGCCAAGCAATCGAACTAAGTTTTCATGCTTAACTTTGCCAACGGTTTCCATTTCAGCCAAGAATTCACGGTCACCATGCAAGTGCCCTCCATTAAGTCTTTTGACAGCAAGTGTTTTACCTGGTAACGAGGCTTTATATACCGTTCCAAACCCACCATCTCCAATGATATAGCCCTTGCTGAAGTTCTCAGTTGCTGTTAAAAGATCGGCAGGATTTATCCTTAACAAAGACTGCTGAAACGTTGCAATGTTAATGCTTAAGGGCTCCTTTGGTTTCTTTAACAAAAGCTCATCAGAGGATGCAGGCTCAGTTGTTATGACGAATTTATCTTTGCAACCTTTGTCAGGAGTTGCAGCTTCTTGCCTCAGTAATCTCCACCAGAGAAGACCAAGAAGGATAATTATGGATATAATTGTGGCCCCAAGTGCAATTCCTAACACAGAATCACGAGTTAAATATTCTGCTCCAGTCGGATGGCCCTTCTTGGAAGAGAACACTTTTTGATCTTTTAAACAGATTTCGGCTTCTGCACAAGTTTCCGACACATTTCCTGAGAATCTGTTGCCAGAGAAATTCACATAACTGAGGCCTTCTATCTCACAGATGTTACAGGGAAAGGAATCCTGAAAATCATTGTTGGACAGGTCAAGATATGTCAAGGTAGCAAGAGTTGAGAGTGATGAAGGTAGAGTCCCTGTTAGCCTATTGTCATGGATGTCTAGTACAGAAAGGGATGTTAGATTGGAGAAAGAGTCACCAAGGACACCAGAGAATTTGTTATTGCTGACATTCAGAACAGAAAGAGAAGAAGTGGTGCCTGAGCCGATAGAAAGAGCACCAGACAAAAGATTCTTGCCGACGTCTAAGACTGTCAAACTCCTGATGTGCAACAAAGAGGGTGGCAATGAACCTGATATCAAATTATCTGAAAGGTCAAGCTTTGTTAAACTTGAATCTGTAAAAGTAGAATTCTCAGGGATTGGGCCACTGAATTTGTTATGCGAAAGAAAGAGACCTTGAAGCTTTTGCATTGAGAATAACTGAGGAACAAGTGACCCTGTCAAAGAATTGAAAGAGAGGTCCAGTGAAATTAAATTTGCAAGGTTAGAAATGCTATCAGGAATGCTGCCACTGAGTTTATTTCCCTGCAAGAACAACTCTTCAAGAACAATGCATTTATCAATTGACTCAGGGATCGGACCCTCGAGTTCATTATGGGACAAATCCAGCATTCCATAATGTTGCATGTACTCTGAATCTGGTAAAGAAACCCTTTGAAATCCTGAGCAGATCTCCTCTGGTATGGAACCAGAAAACTTGTTATTTGACAAAACCAGGTTATCAAGAAACTTTAGCTGAGATAATTCTCTGGGTATGGGACCTGTCAGTCTATTTTCCCCAAGATCCAAAGATACCAGCTTAGTACACCCAAAAATTTCCAAGGGAATCTTTCCAGTTAATTTGTTTCCACGTACAGAAAGATTTGTGAGATTTGATAATTTGCCAATACTAGCTGGGATCATTCCTTCAAAGAGATTGTAATCAAGCTGCAACCGCTGCAAGGTTGACACTTTTGCAATGGCCTCTGGAATTGAACCTTGAAGCATGTTATTGTTGAGATAGATCTCCATAAGTGTTTTAGACTCCCATAGTTGATCCGGAATCTTTCCAAAGAATTTGTTTTTTGAAAGCTCCAAGATAACCAATTGAAGTTCCCCAAAATAACCAGGTACTTCACCAGATAGAGCATTTTCAGACAACATCAAATCTGTCAGGCCGAAACAATTCCTGAAAGGCTTGTCTATGCCACCAGTAAATAAGTTACCGGATAGCTGTAGAGAATTCAACAAATTGGCATTGCATATATCAGCACGTATTTCCCCAGAAAGCTTATTAGAACTGAGATCAAGCAAGGACAACAAAGGGAGATTTAGTGGTGGTAGGGATCCAGTTAAGAGGTTCTTTGAGAGACTTATGATCTCTACTTGTTTCCAGTTAGAAATCCACTCAGGCACAGTACCAGACAGGCGATTGGAACCAAGAAGAACTGAGGTCACTGACTCCATCCCAGCAAGACCATCAGGTAAAGAACCAGATAATGAGTTGAAGGAAAGATTTAGTATCTTCAGCCTCTTGCAGTTTCCCAATTGTTCAGGGATTTCTCCACTCAGTCCAGCACTAGGAGCAATCAGGTAAACCAAATTAGAAAGCTTACCGAAACATTCAGGAAGTTCTCCCTGTAATTCATTTTCAGCTAAATTCAACTCACTCAAGTTACTTAGATCACAAAGCTCTTCAGGAATTCGGCCACTGAATTTGCAGTCATGAAGATTAAGTGCCTCAAGTTCTTTCAAATTGGAAATTGTTCTTGGAATAGGTCCACTGAAAGAGTTGAGTGAGAGATCAAGGGTTCTAAGCAACTTCAGGTTTCCAATATCTGGAAGTAGTGGTCCTGTAAGTTTGTTGCCATGAGCATCAAGGTAAAGTAACCTAGACAGTTCACCTAAAGTAGTGGGTAGATGCCCTGAGAACATATTCAAACTGAGATCAAGAGACTGCATGTTCCTTAAATTTCCAAGCTCGTCTAGAAGATTTCCAGAGAAAGAATTCCCACGGATTGAGAGCTCCTTTAAGCTTTCAAGCTTACCTATAGCTGCTGGCAGAGTGCCAAAAAAGCTATTGCCATCAAGAACAAGTACACTGAGAGCTTTCAGGTTTGATACAGTTGGAGGCAGCACATCAGTTAGCCGGTTTTCACTTAGGTCCAGACTCTCCAAATTCTCAAGACTCCATAAATTTGGAGGAATACCACCAATAAAGGAACAACGGCTGAGATTAAGGTATTTCAGAGATCTAAATTCTCCAATATGGTCTGGAAATGGAAGATTTAGAGGTGACAACACATGGGATAAATCTATTTTGCTAACTGAAAAACCTTCACACATTATCCCAGTCCAATTGCATGGAGATGCTTCTGAATGGAACCAACTTGGAATTGCATGTCTTTTAGAGAGAAGAGATTCCCTAAGAGATCTCATTAAGACCATATCCCCAAGAAAAATGCCATCAGTGACTGACGAGTAAATAACAGAGACAAGGATCATGATGAGTAGAGTTGCAGCCTTGTTAGTGAACTTGAATTTTGCCATGATGTGCCAAGTAAATGAGCACTAAAACTGTCAACAAACATTTTCTATTATCAGTACAAATTCTGAAAAGGCCAAAGAGGACTCATTACATGAACATGTTTTT
>JAOXNR010000031.1:1768690-1780575 GCA_028571225.1 Parsonsia alboflavescens
ATATTAACGTAATTGTCAATTAACAAGGGCAAGTTTGACGTTCATTACCAAGCATGTGGCATTTCTGATAGTTTTCTTGAACTGCAAATAGAACTGCCAGAAAAGTTTGTATTCCATTTCTAGCAGTTTTTTGTTTGCCAATAATAGTTTTTAATTACATTTCTGGAGTTTTTTATTTATTTAAAAAATAATAATATATAGTTTTTAATATTCAAATTTTAATTTAGTTGTTTAATAAATATAAAAATATATTATTTATATTAATGATTAGATTAATCAAAGTAAAGTCAAATTAATGACAAAGTCAAAGATTATTTACTTGATTTACATAGAAAATAAATTCAATTACAAGGGTTTTTGAAAGTATTGTGGGATTGACCACCCATTTTGTATTTTCTGATAGTTTTTTAAATTGCCAAAAAAAAAAAATGTCATAAAACACTTTATTTTTCCATCGGCCCTTTGGATGCCATAAAACTCCTTTTCCCCGACAATCTCCATGTGCCAAGAAAGTGAGTAAAAAGTAATTTCCTGACAATTTTTTGAACTGCCGAAAAATATCCACTAGAAAATCTCTATTTTCTTGTAGTGACTTCACATTTTTCAAAAAAAAAAAAAAAAAACAAAAATCGTATGGGGTTGCTGGTTGTGGCATTTGTACATGGCAGGACCTTGCTTTGTCCCTCATTGTTTCAACATCAAATATACCAACAAATTGGCCATAGAGAGAAGAAGAATAAAAGGTAAGAAAAACATTTCAAAGATATAACTTTTCGGTGTCCTGGAATTTAGGATGGATAAAAAACCATAAATATAGGATGTAATAAGTAAATCATATCAACCTTCAAAGAGACCAGTAAATATAGAAAATATTTACTATATATATATATATCATGTGGCAATTTTTTATCGTTGAAATCAATCATTTTTGGTAGTTGGGATGTGCCATCATTTTAAGTTCCATAAGGGACTTTTCTCATAGTTTTCTTGAACTGCAAGTAGAACTGCCAGAAAAGTTTTCTAGCAGTTTTTTGTTTGCCAATAACAGTTTTTAATTACATTTCTGGAGTTTTTTATTCCTTTTAAAAAATAATAATTTATAGTTTTTAATATTCAAATTTTAATTTAGTTATTTAATAAATATAAAAATATATTATTTATATTATTGATTAGATTAATCAAAGTAAAGTCAAATTAATGACAAAGTCAAAGATTATTTACTTAATTTACATAGAAAATAAATTCAATTACAAGGGTTTTTGAAAGTAATGTGGGATTGTCCACCAATTTTGTATTTTCTCACAGTTTTTTAAATTGTCAAAAAAAATTATCATAAAACACTTTATTTTTCCTTCGGCCCCTTTGGATGCAATAAAACTCCTTTTCCGGACAATCTCCATGTGCCAAGAAAGTGAGTAAAAAGTAATTTCCTGAGTATTTTTTGAACTGTCAAAAAATATCCACTAGAAAATCGTATGGGGTTGCTGGTTGTGGCATTGTACATGGCAGGACCTCGCTTTGTCCCTCATTGTTTCAACATCAAATCCACCAACAAATTGGCCATAGAGAGAAGAAGAATAAAAGGTAAGAAAAACATTTCATAGATATAGCTTTTCGGTGTCCTGGAATTTAGGATGGATAAAAAACCATAAATATAGGATGTAATAAGTAAATCATATCAACCTTCAAAGAGACCAGTACAAATTTTGCAATATTGCATCATCAAAAATATTTCCAGGTGTTACTGGATATGCTAGTCATCTCTGGAGCAACATTATGAGCACACGAAATGCAGGTTCACATGAAATCTCTTCATCTGAGCTATAAGGCTCATCAGAGGAATATATACCACAATTTGCATCTTGGTCTAGTCCAAAAACAGTGCCACCACTTTTCTCTATTATTTGGTTACTTTTGAGAAGAATGTTAACAACAAGGTGATGAATCTGAAGAAAACAATCGTAAATATAAATATAAAAGTTCCATTTTAAAAGCAAGTAATAGAACTCAGAAGCTGAAACAAATATTGATATGGTTCTAACCTTAAGCTCCATGGTGTCTTTTTTATATGCACAATCAGCAGAATTCAAGTTATAAAGTTACTTGAGTTCATACTTACAAAAAAGACACATTTAAGCTACTACACATTTACTCAAGGAACATTGCTGCATATATTCTGCATATTACTCAAGAATGCTAAACAGTTGAAATTTGCACAAGTAAACCTTGTTGGTGCTCAAGCATTCGAGATGATAATCAGACACTTGATAATATTGCTTGAAGCACGGAAGTAAATATGTTGCTATTCACCTAATGCTCTAGAGAAATATATATATATGTCGTACATGGGGCAAGCAACCTAAAAATCACTAAGATGATGCAGCACACCAGTGCTTTCCAATTTTTGCATCAACAGTTTGCCAGCCATGAGCGATCTGAGAATCTTTCAATTTACCTCTCCTTTTGCAATTGTCACTCCCAGCAAGGTGATATGATTTATAATGCTCTGGAGTTTGGCATAAATCTCTCCAACTTTCTCATCCTCATCCATGTGTAAGGCGTATAATGCAAATTTGAGTTATTGAATTTTCACCTTTTTGACACTTGTTGCTCCTTCGAATGTAGCAGCAAGAACATCCTAGGATTCCTTAGAGGTTTACATATTGAGGTCTTAGAATATTCTTCAGGTTCAATATAAGCTGAGATTGCATTGAATCCTTTCCTGTTCCAGCCATATTCAGTAAGTTCTTCTTTTGTTATGTCCCTAGGTCTCTTTTCATTCATACCGTTCTCACTCTTTGGATGTTTGTAACCATCTAGCAACATAACCCAGACACTTCCATCAATGTTCTACAAATAATTGATCATCCGATAATTCCACTATGAGTAGTTACTCTTACTGAGCAGTGGTATCGGTACATGTTTTTTCCATCATGACAACCTACTCTAATACCAACTGATAATTTAAAGGACCTAGCAAGACGGATAGCAATAAAGAATGGGCACAAGAGATTTTCAACAAGGAAACCCAAATCGGAAAAAACCTCTGATTGTCAAACAATAATGAACCTAAATCCACTACTCTTGGAAAGTTAGCGCAATTTCCTTACAAAATACCCTATACCCTTCTAATGAGTTTACAATGATCTCATAACACTTGATGAGACTAAAACAACAGCTGATTACTTCTACCTAAATCTATCAGTCACCTCTGATCACCTTTTCATAGATAATCACAGGCCTAGAATTTATACCCAATTCTAACCCTTTACACATGAACAACTGTGTCACTCATTTAGGTTGCTTGAACTCTACAACTGAACGTCCTTATAGACTTCTCAAAATCCTATTTGATTCAAACAATGACTCTAATATCTTCTAGAGTTTATCCTCCAAAACTTTTTAAGAGTTCATATTTAACAAGAACTCCAAGATCTTCAAAGTCCTACAAGATATACAAACACAAAACACAAGAAAAACAAATAAATATGTCCATGACCTCCCAAATAGCAAATGTGTGGCTTGCATAGGCACCTCATCACTATACTTACCCATTGAGAATGAGATTCTCACTTGCTTGTTAACCTTCACTTCACCACCATCGTTTAACCATTGAAGCTTGTAAGGTTTTGGATAGTCAATGCAAGATAACTTCATCTTCTTTACCAAGTAGGCACTTTCAACATTCACACAACTTCCACTCTCCATAATGACATTACACAAATGTCCTTGTATCAAGCATCTAGAATGGAACAAATTCTCCCTTTGCAAGCCCTCCTCTTCACTAGCTTGAGTACTAAGTACTCTCCTAATCATGTACATTTTTCCACAATCTCCTTCACTAGGATTGAATTCATCTTCATGCCTCTCTTCTTCACCCACAATTCCTTCTTTATCCTCACTAGCCAACTCCACCAAGTCTCTATTGTTCAAGATGACATTCCTTTTGTTAGGACATTGGTTTGCATAGTGTCCAAAACCTTGACACTTGTGGCATTTGACATCCCTAGCTTTGTAAGGTGGTGATTGACCTTTTCCTTTGTCTCCTTGTGGCCCATTGTTCTCTTGATATTTAGGCTTGAATCCTTCCTCCTTGGGTGGATATTTTTGCGCCACTCCTTCCTTCTCAGGCCAAGTACTAGAAGGTTTGGTTGATGAATCTCTATAGCTATGTGAACTTTAAGACTTTCCACTTGGCTCTTTTTGTGCTTCAATTGTTTCTCAATCTTTATGGCTATGTTCAACATATCTTGGAGATGGTGAAATTGGCAAATCTCTGCTAGTCAAGCCACAAAGAAATCTTGCAATATTGCAGCTTCTTCACCTTCCTCAATGTTGACCCTCATCACAGTTACATCCATCTCTATGTAGTACTCACCTACATTTTTGGAGCCTTGATGTAGAGTTTGGAGCTTATTGTAGAGCTCTCTTTGGTAGCAAGTTGGAACATATCGATGCCTCGTGTTCTCTTGGTGATCATCAAATATCCCCACCAAGTAAGAGCATAATCCAAAAATTCAACAATGGCCAATTTTACTTTCTTAGCTTTTGAATAGTCATAACAATCAAATACATACTCCACTTTGCTCTCGCAAGTAAGGTAAGCTTCCGGATCATGTCCTCCTTTGCATGGTGGAATGGGGAGCTTAATGGATCCCAAGCTAACATCCCTTCTCCATGGCTCATGATACCCTTCTTCTTCTTCTTGTTCCCTATACTCCTCTTCATTGGCAACTTCTTCTAAATGATCTTGCTATCCTCTTCTTCTTGGTTGAACTCTTGGTAATTGTCCTCCCCTTTCTCTATCTCTTTGATGGAATGGGTTTCTCAAAACTTGAGGAGGAGGAGTTTCAAAAGAATTCAGCCTCTCTTCAACTTTACCAATCTTGACCCAAGATAGCTTTTCATTTCTCCCAAGCTATGGTTCATTTGAGCAATCATGTCATGAGATAATTGTTGCATCACCTCTCCTAGGAAAGACATCATAGTGTTGTCCTCTGCCATGTTTGATGCATGGGATGAAGTAGAACTCCTTCTTGGCATGTTTGTACCTTCAAAATGCACACAAAAACAGGGAAAATAATATGTATCCTCACAAGTTCACTAGTGTATCACACTTGAAATAGGCTTTTTCTCTCTCCAGTGTACTCACTCCCTTATGCCTTTTCCCACTCTTAACTCTTCTTCAAGTTCTTACTCAACTCTAAGAGCAATTCAATTAACTCAACAAGGATGTCAAATCAATTATCAAAAAATCAAATGAAGTAGTCAATATTTTCGGACATATAAGATTCAATGAGATAAGAATATCAAAGAGAATGGTCAATGAGCACAAGACAAATGATCAAACACCTGGAATTCAAGGAAAATAGATGATAGGCAATTTGTCAAACACCTTTGGGTCAAAGAGTTGTGATCCAATTTTCAGCAATTCTCAATGATTTCAAGTGCCCCAAGTTTTTAATGGGAAAATAGGAAATTCAATACAAATGATCACAATTCAATCTCTAGCCATCAATTTGATCAACTTTTCAAGTTGAATTCAACTCACAATAGCAAAATCATACATGGATTTCGAATTTTCCTCTGTTTTTTTTTTCAAAGTTTTCAGGTTAGAGATCTTTGATCTCTCTCTCTCTCTTTGTATTTTTCATTTCGTAGAGACAATACAAGAAGTAGAATCACCAAAAAAATTGAATTGACCTTTGATTTTTGGTCTTGGACACAATTTACAATGGATCACAAGGAGAAGAATTAGGATTAATGTAAAGGAACAAACACAAATCACATAAGATCATAGGATTTAAAAAAAAAACAACATGATCTTAACACTAAACAAGAATGCAAGTAAAGATAGGTAAACCTCTTGATGAATAAACCTAAGCTCGGATACAAAAAAGATGATGTGATCTTCAAATTACAGAATTCTTCATTCATCACCAATCAAAAGACACACCATATTGAAAACAAATCTAAGGAATCCATGGAAGAGGTTCAAACTAGACACCATTGACTATACTGTTTTCCAATATGAACTAATGGTTTGAATTTTTTTGATTCAATTCAATTACTGTAGCCAAGCATTGAAATCCTAAGCTGTGAGACTTAGAATCCTAGAAGACTCTTAGAAGAACACTCAAGAAAAGATGAGTTTAATAAAAAAGGATTCTCTCAATTTGAATAAAAGCTGTTTGTAGGATAGTTGTCTTTAAAAATACAAATAAGGAACTATTTATAGTCCACTAGTAAGAAGCAATCATGAAATAAGTCAAATAACCAAAAGAAATCAAGAAAAGTCAAATAAAAATCAACAAGTGAATAGGGGTTGGCTCTGTCTAACGCTAGGTATGGCTGGCATGGCACCAAACACAAGTCCGAATGGTTGCTAGAAATTTCAATAGCTATCCTGCGCTAGTGTCCGGCATCAGCTCAGTACTGTTTAGCACCGGATGGTGGGCTATGTCATACCATTCGATGCGCACTTGAGCTTTCTTTGTGCCTAACTCATTTTACACCAGGCCAATTTTATTCCATCACGTCAAAGCCACTTCGAAGCCTTCCCTCAGGACTTCCAAGGCTCCTAAGTATGTATCCTTCACTTGGGCTCTTCTCACCATCATCTATAATGTCTTGAACCATCAATAAGTTGACATCCTTCTTTTGATTGTTCTTCATCATCAAGTGATATCTTTTTAAAGTAGGCATCAAAGTCAAGAAAATCTTCATTTCCTTGAACAAATTGCACCAAGTGCACGTCTCATCTTTAAAGCTCTTGATCAAGAGATACACCCAGAAGGTATCTTCGAAATTGGATGGCCATCACATAGTAAAGAGTAGGGAAGTTAGATGAGATAATGAAAGAAATGATGGTGACATAAAATAAAACAAAATCATAGGATAGATAAACATTTATATTATTATATATTTTATAACATATTGTATTGTACTTAAATTCCATAATTTTTGTCCCGTAATATTTAAACATATTATTTAGCATTTAATAAATATATTGATTGATCATTAATTCTTATAAATCAGATTAATTGAATATTGAATTAAAAGCAATACTATTATCATTGTATCTACAAATAGATAACAATATAAAGAGTTACTTTTTGACAAAAAGAGAAATTTTGAATATTCCTTTTGTTAGCTTATAATTTCTTTTAGTATGCAACCTTTATTATTTTAAAATAAGAGAAATTAGGTTTTTTTTTTTTTTAACAAGTGGGGATGAGGCTTATACACCGATCTTAACTATTCTGTTAGGAGCTAGACTCAATCTGCAAGAATCTAAACTTATAGAAATAGACTTACCAAGGCTAGAGTTCTTGATGAGTCTATAGGAAGATCGAATCAAACTCATGACCTTTGTTATGTAGGTTTTACTTACGAATCATTCGATTATATCATTTGTGAAAAATAAGAGAAATTAATTTTTTCACCAATACTCTAATATCATTGTCATTCATGTAATTGTCAACGGGAAAAAATTCCTAAATTATTCTAACTTTCCAGAGACTTCTCTTACTCGATAAATTTAAAAATTGTTTTCTCAAAAAAAAAAAAAAAAAAATCATCATACTTCAAAAGCCCATATCTACTTGACCCCTATTATTGGTTTTCCATCTTTTCTATCAAAATTACAAAACAAACAAAAAAGGATTATTTTACAAAAAGTTAAGTGGGTAAGTATAAGTCGATGTTTTCTTTTAATCAATTTAAATTTTTTGAAATATAATTATAGCATTTGTTTTACTCAATAAAATTAGTATATTTTCTTTATCATCAATGATTAAGGAGATGGTAAATTATTTTTTAATTAAGAAATTACTTTTAGAAAAATAATGTTCAATTTTTAACATTAATTTCAATTTTAAATCAATATTTTCCTCTCACTATATATATATGTACATTAACAGGACAAATATTTGTTTCTAACAATTCTGTCTTTCACAAGCTTCCTCCCATTCTCTCTCTTCTCTCTCTTTCTGTTTCTCTTTCCCTTTCACACAGAACACACAGTGCAGAGATGCCATGTGAGGATACTATTCGTTTTTCATGTGGGAAAAAGGCTGTTGGGGTTCTGAAATTCTCCTTTACTGAAGAGATCTAATCTCAATCCAAAAGGAAATACTGTAAGGACCCTTTCGTGTTTTCAGCTTTTTTTAAATTCATTTTGTTAATACAATTTTTTTTTACGCATCTGTTTTTAGTTTTGCTTATTCTCTTTAATGGCAGAATGTGATGTAAATTTGTTTTTGTTTGTTTCTCATTTTGTGGGTGAATCTTGTTTTCTTGCTGATTGTTGTTTAGATCTTAGTTCATTTATTGCTGGCCTTGATTTTTGTCTATATGTTTAGGGATTAATTTGGGTGTCAATTGACTTGGAGGTGCGTTGGCTTGGAGTTGAAGTTTGTTTATTTGGTGTTTTGTTAGGTTTTATTATTTATTGGAAAGGATTCTTGCTCTTTTGGCTCTTGGTTTTTGTGCTCCTGGTCTGAATTTAGATAACCTTGAGTTTTAGTAGAGCCCCTCTCTGATAAGGGTTCTGATAAGCTATACTGAGACAGGAATCTCATTGATAAAGGGTGTCCAATTTTAAGTGACAAAACTTTGGGTTTCGATAGATGGACAAGGACAAGGCTATGAACCCCAGTGTTGGGTTACCGCCTACTGGAGGTAGGTATTCAGTTTTTCAGGCATCGGGAGGGAGTACTTATGGTGTGAAACCAGAGGCCGGTTCAACAAGTTTTTCTCCATTAGCTCCTGGAGGTGGTACATCGGAGTCTGGTCATTTTGGCCATGGGATGTCATCTGAATCTAGTCGGTTCAGCCACGACATAAGCCGAATGCCTGATAACCCACCAAAGAATTTGGGCCATCGGCGTGCCCACTCTGAGATTCTGACCCTTCCAGATGACATTAGCTTTGATAGTGATCTTGGCGTTGTGGGAGGCTTAGATGGCCCTTCTTTTTCTGATGATACAGAAGAGGATTTCCTGTCAATGTATCTTGACATGGATAAATTTAATTCATCATCTGCAACTTCTGCTTTTCAAATGGGTGAATCATCTTCATCAGCTGCTGTCTCTTGTTCACCACCGAAACCAAAATCAGCATCAATAGCTGCAGTTGGTGATTCTCTTTCTGGTGTCAGTGAGAAGCCCAGAGTTAGGCATCAGCATAGTCAGTCCATGGACGGATCAACAACCATAAAGCCTGAGATGCTCACTTCAGGTACAGAAGAGCAGTTGCTGGCAGATTCCAAGAAAGCTATGTCTGCTGCCAAGCTTGCTGAGTTAGCTCTTATTGATCCAAAGAGAGCAAAAAGGCAAGCAACCTCATGCCATCATCGACTTTGATTATGCTTTAGATCTATAATTTATTTGATCATGGAAATATCATCAATGTTTTCCTTTTTCATCACTTTAAAAAAATCCCCCTGGCACCAAGACAAGCACACATTAGGGTCTGGGAACTAAGAAATTGGCAAAAATAGGACAATCGGAAATTGCATAAGTTTAAAATGTATGACATCCTTCATTTCCTTTGTTTTAAAAGAATATATATGCAGATATTACTCTTATGTGTGTAGATACATACACACATAGGCACACATAACCAAGCTTGTAATTTGAGCATAAAATTGTTGTCTAGTATTTAAAATTACTTTCATCTTGAAAGAAAATTTTGCTTCCTTTCTATTGCCTAATGCTTTACACCAGTGAAACTTATAAGTTAAAAATAATAAGTTATATGGTTCCTGACAGTTTTGAGCATCCTTCAAGTGAATTGATGTATGTTTCTTACTTATCCTGACAATTTGTAGGAAATTGACTTCTTTTGTTCATAAATGCTGGACACATAATTGGCATGTGTTAGCTAGAAGGAAGAATGCTTCTGAAAGTTCAACTGTAATTTCTAATGCTTCACATGGTTGAAGTCTAAGTTTAGTCTTAGACTTGTTCTGTAGAATCCCATGTTATCGCATTGAGAGATTTGGAGAACAGCCAGCACTTTAAGGTTTAGCACCCATTTACTTAAGTATGCCTAACCTTGAAATCTGATAATCATTTTTCACTTCTTACTTCCAAACTCTGAAAAGAAAAAATATTGATTTCCTTTTTGGCTAGATGCTATCTTTGCGTTGATATCCTATATGATTTTTTGTCTAATTCCATCGGTTTCTGATATTTTATTGATGAGTGATACTTGGAGCTGTTCTTTACATGCTCTGGGTGAGGCATTGGAATATTTGTAAACTACGGACTTCTTTTTCTTCTTTTGGTTTCCTTGTCAGTGTAACACAACTTACAAAGGCAAATGTGGAAAGGAAATCTTTTATTTTGAGCTCATTGTAGTAGAAACTTAGTTTATCTGCAGACAAAATAAGCATATTTCTCTTGAGGTTTATAGATAAGCCTTTTGGTCCTTAATTTTGCATCATGGACTCGAAGTTGCTAGGATTATTTTTTATATTATCTCCTTCATTTAATATATAAAGGTAATAGACAAACTCTAATTGCAAACTCAAGGAATGCCTCCCTGTGGTCGCACTGCACCATTTCTCCTCTGACCTTATTCCTCTTCTCTACCATCTAAATGCGATCCATCACTTGCCAACTCTAGAGTCCTTTCCTAAACCTATTAATCAGAAGACAGAAATATTTTATGGTGAATAGAAGAGGGATAAAATGAAAGTGTGACTTTCATTTGTAAGATATAGATCTATTTCTTGAATCTGTGATTATGTAAGATATAGATCTCGTCTAAATTCTGAGACTCTGAGACATAGATCTCTTATCTGGATTCTCAGCTTCTGTGCTTGCAGGAAGTTTGGTTCTCAAAATCAGTACATATGATATGCAAGTTACTAATCTTTTTCTGATTTTCCTTTTTTTTTTTTCTTTTGTGTTGACACCTTTGGAACTCTGCATTACTTTTAGTGTTATCTTGGCTGGAGTTCTATGAGATTCAAACATCATGGCTACTTATCTCCTAAAGATAAATGTGGTCCCCTGCACAGAGTGGGAGTATTTGAGGCTTTGATGCATTACACCCGAGCCCTGCCTCTTCACAGGGTCAACAAAGTAGCTAAGATGTAAATCATGTTACTCATATGTGCCACAGACATCGTCCTGTTTTGTTGTCCTGTTTGGAGTTATTCTACATTGACTTCACTTTTTTCTCTTTCGTTGTCTTTTACTCTCCTGTCACTCTTTTATCATTTTTCTGGTCATTTACAGTGTTAGACATTTGGGAAAGTTGCATTTTCTATGGTTGTCTCTTCACTTTTCATATGAACAGAAATGACAGCTTCGAATTCTAAATCCTCACCTATTTTATGGTATAGGACCCATCCTCATGATAATTTCAAATTTTAGACGTGTTAATTTTTTGCTTTCATACACATAGATTAGCATGTTAAGTATCATTCTGATACTTTAATGAATCATACTTTAGATGACACTACTATTTTCTCACTGATTGGTACATTAGAATTTCTGAATCTTTTTTGGAGATAATTTCGGTCATTTAGAATTTTGACTTCCTTTACTTTCCTGTCAATTAGGAAATTAATCAAAATTTGATCATAATTTTTACAAAGTGAGGAGAAACTTCATTTTCTCTAAATAAGAGGGTTTCCTGCTGAAATTTGAATGACTCTTATTAGACTGAGTGTCAGGGGTGTGTTATGAGATGGTAGTACTGGAATGAATACTAAACTGTCTAATCCTTACCAATGTTTGTTGATTGAAAGAATGTTGATATAAAAGGACATTTGAGTAAGCATGTTTTTGGTTTTTCATAAATTTTGCGGTTACAGCTAGTTTGGGAGTTTTAACGCCCCGGGGGGGGGGGGGGGGGGGGGGGGGTTGGGA
>JAOXNR010000031.1:1780675-1794924 GCA_028571225.1 Parsonsia alboflavescens
TTAAATATATATATATATATATATATATATATATATATTTATTTATTTATATATTATCTTAATTTTTTTTTTAAAAAAATGTCTATTGATGATTTATAACAATAATGGAGGAGGAATATGATATATCTAAATTTGTATTCCATTTCTTTTTATAAGGGCAACTTAATCTTAGATAGTTCTACAGGAATATTAAGGTTCCCAATTTCAATAATGATTGGAATTCTTTTTTTTTTTTTTCTTTCTAATTTTTTTTAATGAATTTTTGTTTTCTTTTTTCTTCTAATTAGAAATGTTTGGACTATTTTGCAAGCACCTTGATTGTTCTACTTAGTTATTACAAGTTAAAGTATATAATAAGACCGAATCGAACTCATTACCTATGTTATGCAAGCCTCACTTCCAACCCATTTATCCACATCCTTAAATACAAATTGATCTCTTTTCCGAAGCTCTATATGTACAATACTCTCAAATAGAACAACTTTTCAACTTTTACAAAATGAACAAATACATATTACTTCCTCCATCTGAAATTGAATGTCCTATTTTGATTTACACTTGTGTTTGAGAAAATTTTTTGACTTAATTTACTTTAAGTTGTAATGACAATGTTCTTGGTAAAATTGTATTTAATTAAAAGAACGAGACATTCAATTCCGAATAAATTGAGTATTTGTTTCATGTTGTCTATAAGATATTACTGCCATTTTACCCCATTTCTTGCATATAATTGTATATCATAATTAACCAGGCATGCTATTTTATTCACAGTTTCCTTACTTGGATTATTTTAGATATTTATTATATGAATAATAATATTCTTTTCATACAGAATTGAATGACTCATTTTATTTAAAGCATATTATTTAATTCATTTTCGGCATATATAACAATGTTAATTTCTTTATAAAATTTTTGTTAATTTAAGAAATGAGATAGTCAATTTTAAATGACTCAAAAATCAAAATAGAAACATCCAATCCAAATAACAAAGTACGTAAATTGTAGACGAGAATATATATATATATTTTTTTCCAACATGGCCATTTCAATCAATGAAAGAAATTTCTCCTTGAAATAGTTCATCATTCTTGTAAAAAGAAGTCAAAGTTTCCTCCACAAGATCAAGTAAATACAATGCCACATAACTTTAATAGCTTTCTCTACTCTATTTTCTACATCACCAATAATAAATATATATGTATATTTTTGCATATATATTTTATTAATAAAATCTTAAAAGACATAATAAATCCTTGGACCCATTATGTAAATCGGTTAATATATATTATTTTATTGAGTGATATAAAAGATGAATCAGAAGCCTAATTATCCCCTTCAATGCTCCAATGTTAAGACAAGTCATACTAATTTGGCTTAAAAAAATAAAAAAAACCCCTAATTTTAGTATTATGCAATTTCACAATAATATCCTTATCTACCTACGAGAGATAATGAATTTATTTGAATATATATGATAAAACAATAAAATATTAATTGGGAATATAATACGAATTTTTTGAAAAAACAAGCTCAGCTTCTCCACTCTCTGTTCATTTATCCCCTATTTTGGATGGATGGTTGAATCTTTCCCACGACTAATGCTTCTTCTTCCCAGAAAACTACGGATCAAGACTGTTGCCTTCTTTCAAATTTAAGGGATCACGTGACGTGTCCTCCTACTGATACCCATCAATTAACTTTAAAATCCCCTGTACCCAGCATCCCAAGGTTTGTCATCCCCACGAATAAAATGGAGACAGCTGTCCGAATTGGTTCCCCTCCTGCCAACTTTTGTCATTCTGTCGAATAAAATTCGGAAAGCTGTAATTTGAAAATAATAATAATAATAATAAAATAAAGAAATACTTCCGTTTTGGTATTTTTTCCGTATTTGTCCCACGCAATAAGCAAACAAACAAAATCTAATTCCAAAAGGAAAGAAAAGAAAAAAAAAAAACCCTTTTACTTTATTTTTAACTTATATATACAACAGTAAAATTATTATTCTGTCTGTATTATGCAATTAATTTTTTTATTTTAAGTTTGAGAAACTCAGAATTAAAGTATGTTATTTTATCAATTAATCAGAATTTTAATATAAAACAATACAATTAATTGTAATAAATATTACATAAATACTTTTTATTAATTGTACAATTAATTTTTTTTTGTAATTAAAAATAACACACATTAATTTTTTTATCTTGCAATTCATAAAAACTATTCCTTTTCACAACAATTTTGACTTTTTCGAGTAATTCTTTAAAGAAGTATATGATTTGTGTCGCCTTTTTTTTTTCTTTCTTCTTTTTTAAATATTACTCTCTTTGTATTGATAATGCTAAATTTAAAAGAAGGTTAGTCAATTATTTTTTTTAAAAGTTATGCAAGTTAAATTGAAATATTAAATTTTGAATTAATATGATCATTTTGAAAAAACAGAATCGGTGGTTCTGGATACCTGCCAAACACAGCCTTAAAGTGCCAAGTGGAACCAACAAATAAAATTAAAGAACAGCGTCAACAAGAAAAGGTTGCTCACTTGTGCAAGGAAACACATAACCCCATAATCAAGTCTCTAAAACCCATTTAATAATTTTTTTTTTTTAAAATTATTACCGAGTTTCCTATCAAAATTTCCACGCTAAAATAGGTATTTCTTCTTTTCTCTTCCATATTATGTCATATTTTTTTCCTTCAAGTTCACTTATTTTCTGCAAATTCATGTGATGTGATAAGCCAATTTATTTCTGTTCTTGGTTTCTTCCAGTGCTAAAGTCTGAATCTTGGCACGTTTTCTGAGATTGGGTATGGAATTCAACTTTTGGGGCTTTTAGTTTCAGTTCCTTTTATGTCGAATTTTAATGTAATAAGTTTTTCTTATATGTTTTCTTTCCTTTCTTCTGGGAATTTAGGTATGAATATATGTCGATGAGAAAAAATCTGTATAGGTAATCTCGAAAGTTGATTGCTATTTTTCTGTTGAAATGGTTTTTCTATAAAGCTTGCGGTTAACAGAATTTTGTAGAATTTAGCATAAGGGGAAAGAAATTGTCTTGGATAATTTAGATACGTTTATGCTTTACTTTTTTAGTACTTTCTATCTGGTTTGATTCTAATTAAGGTATATCCTGTATCATTTTGAACTAGCTGCATTAAGGTAAAGCAAAACAAGAACCAAAATGTCATATCTGAAGATGTACATTTCTTTAGCATCAACTGTTGGGTTTGTAAATGTTTGCTCAAAAAGGTTAGAAGTAAGAACTAACAGTTTCGTGCGAGATGGTAAATTAGGATAGGTGATTTGCAATTATTAGGATCTTCAGAAGAATGGTCTTTTTGTTTAAGTTGCACAATCACAAAATGATAATCTTAGGGATGATGGATTTTTGGTTTATACTTATAAAGATTTGGATTTTTATCATTGTCAGAGTCTTGCATTTTCTTGATATATATCTTCTGGAAGCTTTCGGTTCTAATTTTGAGGGTCCTGGATGTTACATGTCAGTTTTTGGTCTAATTCTAATCTACATCTTTAGAACAGTTTCTTGTCTATATCTGTGCATGCATTACTAATATATGTTTTGCCACTGAACTTTGGCACTATGGTCACATACTAATTATATGGCACTAAGTAATGTAGGATAACACCTTTGGCAGTTATATTTAGTTTACAATTCACTCTGCTAGTTGCTGAATAGGGGTTTTTATTTGCTGTTAGTTGAAGTCATGAAGGTCACTTTTGTTTGAATTCTCAAATTTTATGCTTCTCTCATCAGTTTAGGTTTCTTAAGAAATAGAATAGATTTCTTCTAGAGAACCTTGTTAAACACCAACTTGTGGACCTATAAAACAGTGGGAGTGTTCTTTAGAAGTGAAACTCGGGGGACCTTTCCTCTATTATATATTAATATAAGGGTATGAGTGTTCTGGATAAGTGAATTTCCATTTTACTAGTTACATGACACTATGTTTACCTAACTGATATTGGGTCTCCAACTTGTTTGGAAGTCTATTATGTAGCATTTATTTCATAAATATCTGAACAATAGATCATATTGCCCAGAATTGTGTAGAATGGTGAGTTTGTCCTATTTCCAATTGGAAAAAAAAGATTCATTCTAAATGATACGTATTGATCTTGAATTATAAAGGCTCACCTGATGTGTGTGGGCATTGAAAGGGAGAAGCACTACTTCATCTTAGGGTCTTTCATGGTTAAGAAATGGTGTCCAAAAGAATTTTGATTCTAAATGATAAATAAGAAATTCTGTAAGTAAATAGATCTATAGAAAAAGAAAAAGAAAAGAATGTATCGGAATGAATTTGTTGAAGGTTCCACACCACCATAAATATGAGCACAGAAAAAGAAAACCAAAAGGAAAAAGGCACAAGTTTAGTTTAGGAGGATCAACTGAGAAATTAGTGAAAGCACAAGAGTCAGGGATCAAAGAACTAGATAATTTGTACATACTGGAAGTATACCAAAACTGAGGTAGCATGCACAATACTGTCTTGTGTTTTTGGGAGTGTTCCTCGTCCCTTATAAGATGTTGGTCTTTCGGAGTGATAATTGACTGTTAATTACAGTGCATTTTCCACTTTCCTTTCTGAATGATATAAGGTGATCTAATTCTTCATATTCATTTCCCATTTATCTAACTTTGTTTCAGGGGTCATTTGTTTTTCTACATAGAATTTAGATGAAAGCCAATGTGATACATACACTCTTATGATCTGAATTATTGTGGTGAGTCAGATAAGTTTTCTTCATATGGACAATCCCGATGGAAACAGTGAATATTCATGGATACAGAGATTTAAATCAGAAGGATCACTTCCGCTCCTTGATCCAGATAATTGCGCTAATGGCTGGGCTTCTCCACCCGGAGATGCTTTTAAGGTCAGAGGACCAGAGTACTTCTCGACAAAAGTTAAAATTCCTGCTGGTGAGTATCTTCTGAAGCCTCTCGGGTTTGACTGGGTCAAAGGTTCTACAAAGGTCTCAGAGCTCTTAAATGATCTGAATCATCGTGTTAGGAAAGCGCTATCAGACGAATCCTCACTAGATAATAATCCCTTTGTTTGGGCTTTCAACTTGCAAGTTCCGAGTAAGGAGAATTATAGTGCTGTTGCTTATTTTGTTTCTGTGGATCCCATTCCAGAGGGATCTTTAATGGAGCAGTTCTTGAAGGGAGATGATGGTTTTAGGAATTCAAGGCTAAAGTTGATAGCCAATATTGTTAAAGGGCCCTGGATAGTGAAAAAGGCTGTTGGTGAACAGGCTATATGTATAATTGGCAGGGCACTTGCATGTAGATACTGCCATGGAGACAACTTTATTGAAGTGGATATAGATATTGGATCATCCATGGTTGCAAATGCTATCGTTCATTTGGCATTTGGCTACATAACAATGCTAACTGTTGATTTGGCTTTCCTCATTGAGAGCCAGACTGAATCAGAGCTTCCAGAACGAATTTTAGGGGCTGTAAGATTCTCTGAGCTGAAAATAGAATCAGCTAGATCAATCGAAATGCAATCTCAGAGTAGTTTGGGCACTTCGCAGTCTTCTCTGTCTTTCCGGTTCTTGAAGTCAATTGGACAGGGTTTCACTAACTTTCTACATCAAGGTGCCCCAGAAAGCTCATCCAACTCCAGTTCTTCAAGTGCCAATGGACTTAGTAGCCATGAAAACAGTACAGATGTAAATAATTGGTAAGTGCCGCATAATGAAAACATTAACGAATTTCATGACATGTGATGCTTTAACTTTGTTTTTTCTTTTCTTTTTTTTGCTGGCCATTTAAACTTTAAAATGAATTTTGTTGAAGGGCTGACTTAAGTTGATATAGAGGGGTTGAATTAAATCATTTAACATGCCCTCTCACATGTGGGTCGAACACAAATTTTCAATAAGAGGCCCAAAATGTGGATAATAACACAATAATGGGTAGAAGCAGGAGTCGGATTAGATTTTCGCTCTGATATCCTATTAAATCTCCACCTGCTTTAAAAGCTTAAGCTAACAGAGAAAGGTTGAATTTAACAAAAATAAATTGCATGTGCAGAATGGGACTGTTTGTCATTACTCTTCATATGTTTACCTGTTTCGTTAAGGGCTTCTCTGTATCTTCAGGCAGTGTCATATTTCCTCCTACGTGCTTCAGAAGCTCTGTATCTTGTTTCTGTTTCATACTTTGGATCAAAATGATGTGCCACTGTGAAGCCTTTTCTCATAAGCCAAATCACTATTTTTTGATGGATGAAAGTTTTATTTTGTTTATTTAAAGACCTCGGAGTTACTTTCTCGAGAAATTGTTGCTGTGTGTTTGTTAGGTTCAGTTTAATCTGCTGGTATTTACTCATTTTTTCTGTGCTCAAATTTCAAGCTGCTGTTGCTTTAAACATAGTTTCTCATCCCGATTTTCTGACAATTCCACATAAACAGATTCTGTTTAGCATCCAACAGAGACCCTTGCGGTAGCTGTATTCATTGTCTTCAGCCATTATAATTCTCTGATCCGTCGTATTTCACAATTTGGTGTGTTTACTTCACTCTATTGTTTTCTACATCTGCAGATTGGTGAAATGATATGGGCTTCTGGGGCTGTTGCTAAAGAACACTGGTTGCTCACTCATTCAGTCTAGTTTTGCATTGTCTTGGAAGGATTGAAATTCTATCAAGGAAGGTAACTGCTGCAAATTTCGTACAGAGATTTATGTAATTGTTGATTGACATTCATTTCTTTTAACGATTTGGTTTATGTATATATAAATTAAGGGGAATGGGAATGGAATCAGTTGTATCTCTTAGCTCTCGTTGTATCTCTCTAACTCTTTACTAATTCTCTCAAATTCTTGAGCTACAGAAAAACATGGTTGTCAGCACTGATGTTTCAGTTTAGGATCCCAATTTCATTTTTGACAATGCCACTCTCATCATTCATTAATCTAATATTATTGTATCTAAGGGTGTTCGCGAGTGATTCAATTCGAAGATGAGGCTTCCATAGTGTAGATCATAAATTTAACTCAATCTTTCCACACACTCTAGATTTTAGACTTGGTGAGTTGTAATTCCAAGCAGAACAGTCCAAATGCATACAAATATCTGATCAGAAACACTGCTTCTAAAAAAAAAAAAACAAAAATTCGGTTTCATGAGTTAAGCACTTAGAAAGAGAAGCAAGATTCCCCCTGCATAAACATTTATGAGAACATGGCACTCTTTTGAAAGCTGTCAAAGTAACTCTCATATACAGCTTCAGCAGGCTTCAAGGCCATGCAAATCTTGAAACACAAACAGATGCCAGGATCAACTCAAAGATGAATTCAGGTCTATTCTAGGCCATAATCTAGATGGATGAATCCTCTGTCCCCAGCAGCCGATTTTAAGAACAAGTACTTGGAAATCAAGAAAGTTTCCGAAAGAATCAGATCCAGCAACAAAGCTCTTACATGTATCGATGGAACCAAGATTTTGCAAGTTGGGAGCTCAAATGGGTATTTTCTTGGCTGTGGGTGAGGGTTAGGGTAAAGAAGAAGAATACCTTTGATCAGATGACTATCTAAAAGATGCTGTTTATAATAGAAACTGGCCACTGAGGATCAAATAGCATCTTAACATAGCATCTATTCAATCATGATGTAATAAACAGCAAAAGCTCAGGCAGTAGTATCAATAAGAGAAAAGAATTATGAATTCCATAGCATGAGTTAACTCTGACCATAGAAGAGTAAAGGCAAAGATGCATTGAACTGTTTGAATATAACAACAGTAGAAACTGTGGCATGAGGCACTACAGAGATCAAATAAAATGACTAATACAACTGTAATAAACATTTTCCAGCACTGACACATTCTGAATCTTCAAAAGCATTTGGTGATCCATCAGGGTTTCAGCAACTTCTTCTCTTCTTGCCCTATCTTTTCTTCAAGGTTTTCGAAAGAGAAGTGAATGTGACAAATGCATGAATAACATGAAAATTCAGATATGATAAGTGGAATGGGATGACTTCCTGCACTTCCAATAATGATTTCGAACTCAAAGGTTAAAACTGGTGATCAAAATCATTTAAATATCTGTCAGCCAAAAGTTAAAAAATTAAACTAACATGGCAGCAAAGAAGATTTATTTCATTTCTGGTCAATAAAACAAATGTGTTTTTTTCAATTTTAATCTTGCAAGCCCTTGGATGTTTTAGAAACTATGAAAATAGTTTGATCATCAGATACTATCTAAAATCAGAAGATAATATTTAATAGGCTAAAAAAGAAAACAAAAGGCATGTAGGATAATCTGCATATTACTTACGGAGTCAAGATAAATAGCAACCAAATCCCACCCCTGGAGCATTATCTGTGTCAGTTTTGTAACTGGCTGATAATCAATACCACATTATTTGTGTAAAAAAGCTTAAAGGACAGGACTTAACAACCATGTGAGAGGAAAAGATTTTTTGAACTGCTCTGTGGAAGCAGTTTATTGGTCTGAAGATAAATTAGTGAATTTGCAGAGCAACATGGCATTACTGAAGAGTAAAGGGCTGATAACAAAGTAGCTAAAGTTGTAGCTCATACATATAATCTAACGTAATACTAAATGTTCACAAATATATCGTTTCATGTCATTTCTCAAGAAAATATTTGAGATTTCACAGGAGTGTCAAACAAAATTTATGCCTATAATAAGAAAGAGATGTTGTAGCAAAACAATATTTACTGCAATCATGATGACAGAAATAATTCTTTACAAATTGGGATCTGTCTGGAAATGAAAGAAAGTATTATCCTTGCATACCACAAGGTGAGGACAAATGATGCTAGAGATAAGAACCACTCGTGAAAACATATTGGTTCAAGAAAAAAGTGGAATCTGAATAGGAGTTACTAAAAATAATCCTGCAGCATTTCAGCTCAGAAGGCTAGTATGAGACCAAGTAGCTCAACAATCTTTCTTGAAAGAAGGCAAGACCTTGACCAAATATCATACAAGCTCAGCACCAGCTATTGGTAATGTACTCATCTGCAAAGTTCTACCATTTCCTGACGCTAGAAATCTTACAGAAGGCAAGGAAGGATCAGTGACTGGCTCAATCTCAAGAAAGTTAATATTGAAGGCACCAGATTTCTTCAAACTGAAAATAAAGACAATAATGGTCCACCCTAGTATAGATATTGCCCAGTAATTGTTCATTCCATGGATCAATCCCCATGCTATAGCATAGCCAACAATAATTCCAGATAAATGCCCAAGAAAACTTGCTTGCGGAACAATGATGGAAGTAAAGATGAGAGATTCAAATGGAGCAAAACTGATGGGCAGCGACAGAAACCCAAAAAGATCTAACTTTGAGGAGGGCCGTTTCACAGACAAAATGGTCATCCATCCAAAAACAACACAAGAATACCCAACTGCTGTCACTCTGCGAAAATATTCTATCCTGAATCTCTGTATTAAGACATGGTACATTCCCAGAACTAAGAATCCTGACAAAATAACCAATACAAGAGTGTAATGGAGATAATATTCTGCTCCAAGACCTATATGTCCTAACTGCTCTACAACCCCAAGACTCCAAAGTGCACTCATGTTAAAAACCAGATGAAGAACACTAATATGAGAAAATGCTGAGGTTATTAACCTCCAATAATGGCCTTCAATTGCAGTCTCATAACTTATGCCTACATGTGAATACCCAATCCCTTTCTTCTGGATGTAAAGCCAAATTGCACTGCATATTCCAATTATACAACTTGTTGCTGGCTTTTCCAAAATCTCAAAAACTAGAGGCTTCCCCATTAGACAACCAAGACCCTTTACTTTAAACAAGTAAAACTGGAGAGATTTCTTCTGTTTTAGCTTTTCTTGTCCGAAACAACAACCCAATTCTACACAAATATTGCTTGAGTGCGAAATCTTTATGCAATCATCCGGATTTTCTCCCTCCTTATATGAATTGAAGAATCGTTACGGCCGATTATCTTATTCTCTCATACAATTCAATATGAAAACAGCACAAGCGCATTTCGATATTTCCAGTAAATCGAAAGATGTGGATCAAATATTCACGGCCCACAAAATAAATTGAGGAAAGAATCCCGAGCTTTTGCAGGAAATCCCCAAGAGAAACAAAACCCACAACTGGGATCTCGTAGTTATACAGAAATTTTCGAAATCAGTCCAAATTCAGACGTCAAAAATCCAAGAAATCAGCTGAAAATCACAAGAAAACTACTTACAGATTTTGCAGCAATAGACGATTATTTTTTCTTTTTCTTCGTGGGAGCATTCGAATTTCCTCGTGTACCAGAGAAGGATTTTCTGGATTTCGGTATAGATTTCTAGAAGGAAAACACTAGTGTTCACAATTTTGCCTTAAAATTTAACTCTTCTAATCTCATTTCAAACTTTATATAATTTTTTTTTTTTTTAAGTATTAGGATATGAATATAAATATTCAAATCCATTTCTAATATATAGATACGGATTAATTCAAGTTAAGGGGATTCATAATATACTATATGTACTGATAAATACGTATAATATTTATAAGTGGTAGTAATTTAATCAATTTAAATTTAATAATTATCTAACTTAGGTAGTAATTTTTCACTTTAATCAATAAAGTTGAAATTAAGAAAATAAAATGAAAGGAAAAAATGAAAAATATTAAAGTGCGAAAAGTAAAATAAAATCTAATATTAAGAGAGAAAAAAAAAGAGATCAATTTGAGAAAATAAAATAAAATTTGAAATTCAGGGAAGAATTAAAGTTAAAATTAAGGGGAAAAAGAAATACAAATATAATTTGAAATTAAGAAAAACAAATATATAAAAGAAAAATAGCAAAACTATATTAAAGAAAAAGAGAAAATATGAAGTCATAAATTGATGAAATAAAACAACAAATTGAAATTAAGGGACAAGAGAAATAAATAAAAGAGTAAATTATTTCCCTAACCCCTGAGTTTTTACCTAATAACAAAAATGGCCTCAAATTTTCAAATTATTTTGACTTAATCCTAAATTATTTTGTTATAAAATTTAAATGACAATAAGTTGCTAACATTCATGCATTGGACAAAGTCTTTTCTTCATTCTTTCTTTTCAATTTTCTTCTTTTTCTAGACTAAAACTAAATATCAAAGTGTCAATGCGATTCACATATTTTAGAACTTATGCTATCGTTTTTTCATTTTCGTTTTTTAAGCAAATTTTCAAATAATATAACAAATTTCTAATTGAGTTGGAGTTATTTTAATTATGAGTTCATTCTTTCTTTTTTAGTAAAAGAAAATTTGGAAAAAGAATGAATTAGTTTCTTTACGTAAAAATTTTTTTTTATTGCAAAATTGGTATATCTTCATTTCACATCTGAATTCTTGATAACTCCTCCCTAATTATAATGTTAGAACGCTCAAAACTCCAACCAGAAACCAATGTTTTCAAGATATCCCTAATTATAAATATATTTTGGATTGATTGTTTGGTTTAGATTATTATTATTATTATTATTATTTTGTTTGAATTTATTGGTTTAAGAGGTTTAGAACTTGTGAGGGTAATCTTACTAGTTTTGTTGGGTCACATGTTCATTTGAAATTTGGATTTTAGGAGAATCCCGGATTTTTTTTTTTTTAATGTAGTATATATATGATTCAAAACCACACAACAAGAAAAGTTAAACTCTTAAACTGATCCCAATTAGGCATGTGATTATTGAATAGCTTGAGATTTGTATTAACTGCCTAACTAAATGTGTGATGTAAAAGCTATTGAGCAAAATTTTCTTGAGCGAAATAATTTGGTAAGATAAAGATGTTCTTGAGCAAAATTTTCTTTTGGTTTTTCCTTAAGAAATGTATCAAAACAACCTATTGAGTGAAATTGGTGATTAGTAGAATATTATTTCTTTCCCCTTTCATTTCAGTGGCAGAATCAGTAGAATACACACAGCACGAAAGATAATTCTTACCGTTTACTTATGCCTCAATTTACTTGTGGTGTTTATATGGCCACAACAGAAAACAAACTTCACCAGAACTATCCCATTTGGGCAAGCTAAGTTAAATCTATGGGGTGTAAACGAGCTGACCGAACTTGAATTTATTAGGCTTGGGCTTAACTCGTTTGTATTATTTTAGGATAGAGCTTAACCTCGAGCTTGATAGAGCCTAAATATTCAAATTTGAATTTGGTTCATGTGATATTTAGAAAGTTTGGATTAGGGCTAACCTAGTTACTGTGAAAAGAACTTGAAAGCTCGACTCGCTTGAACTTAGTTTTGAGCCTTATCTCAAGCATGAGCTCGTTTAAGTTATAAAAAAAAATAATATATATATATTTAGTTTCACACCTTTAACTTAAAAGCTCTTCAACAAACTTTTAAACATACAAAAAATTACAAGTTTACTATCATTCAAATACATTATAAAGTCAGAATTATAAATGACCAAATTTAATCACATCAACAAGAAATCTTTTACACTAAAACAACACGATACCATTCATACACAATCTATTTAAGCAAACATAAAAATTCTTTCCAGCAATCAATTTGTCTTTCCATAACAAGATGAAATTTTTTCTCACGAAAATGTCTTTCCAGCAATCAATTTGATGCATCCAACTGAAAAGCTCATATCCTAACGTTAGATATGAATGTAACAAACATTTCTGCTTTAATATATACCAATTGATGCAGGTAGACTGACCGGCGAGAAATGTTGGACCGGAGACGGGGATGGCGATGGAAGACTTGCTAATAGCGACAGTGAGATATCTGATGAAGTTAACTAATTGATGGCAGTCTCCCTCGTTTAGTGAGACTGCAGGATGTCGTTCGCCTTTGAGGTCCCCGGATCAATAGGAAATGTCGTTGCAGTGAGTATGTGTATGTATGCCACGGTTTAGAAAGCGTCCCGTCTGCCGGCATTACCAAAGGTTTTAGGAACGATTTTTGTACTTGTCGCCATGACTTTTAACAACCGTGGCAACAAATTTACTTTTTGTAACGATTTTTTCTCTGGTCTATATGAAAATGGTTTTTAACCGTGCGTCTTCATAGCAACACCGTAGAACCGCGGCTACAAATAATTTGTTTATTTTTTGGGAATGGTTTTAGTGGATCTAAAACAGTTCCCAGAAATAAACAAATTAAAAAAAAAAAAAAAACCAAAATTATCGAAAAGGCATGATTAATAATTCATAAGAAGAGATCAATTTATACATCTACAATAAAACTTTTTTTAAGTAAAGTACATGAGTTGCAAGAAGTACATCTCAAAAATAAACTCTGAAAGTCACTGCAAAATCACCATGAAGCAACAAATCCAAGTGAGAATCAACACCAAAAGCAGTTAAAAAAGAGCAACCAAAACAAAAAAAAAAAAAGGGAAAGAAAGAAAGAAAAGCATCATCTTAATTAACAAATAGTTATAATCATTGTAATATTTGTTGAACCTGCTTTGCATATCAGTTAGGTGCTCCACAAAACCAAGACCATATATATGTTCCCACTGGAACAATTTGTGTACACATAGTTTTCGTGACCTAATAAGCTAAAGCATAATGTGCTCTGCAAAATAAGCTTATGTAAGTAGCAACTAATTACTATCAATATTTCTAAGGGCTTTTCACCAATATGATCTCATTAGTTTAGGGCAAACAATAAAATGGTCATAAAAGCTTTATTTATTATTTTTTTTATCATAACGGTCTCACATAATTTTAAGACCTGCCATAATGGTTCACACAACGTTTCTCCGGCCATTTCCATGGCCGAGTAAGTCATGTGCCCAGCACGTGAGGAAAAATATGTCATTTTAGAAATTCTTTTTGCCCATTTGGTTCCACATGTTTAGGCAAAAGTATATAATGATCTCACATGTTTTTTTCAGCCATTATAGTCCCCTATGAATTTACAAACTACCGTAATAGTCCAAACAATCCTTCTCCAGTCATTCTCAATGAGCAAAGTAGGTCACGTGTCGAGCACAATAATAACTAACGAGAGCGAGTATGTCATTTTAAAAAACATTTACAATCATTAATAATCCAACTCTAATTCAAATTTCAAAAAATATATTTTTTTTCTTCTTCTTCTTTTTCTAAAATCAAATTCATTGACAAAGATAAATCAAAGCTTCAAGGTATGATATGAAGCGAGACAAAAATTCCTCTAAAATCATTGAGAATTGCTAATATATTGTTGATGTACTCCTCAAACTTATGCAATCTC
>JAOXNR010000031.1:1803579-1821411 GCA_028571225.1 Parsonsia alboflavescens
AAAAGAGTAAGTGGGAGAAAAGTAGAACTTGAAGAAGTTCAAGAACTACAAAGAGATACAACTGATATAGAGATGGAAACTGACCAGACACAACAACCTATGGTTGATCAAGGACTTGCTCAAGAGACACAAGCTTTGTGTAGGTCATTTAGGACACATTGTCAACCATAGAGACATGGGTTTTTGATATCTCAGAATGATGATATGTTGCTCATAGATCAAGATGAGCATACAACCTACCAAGAAGCTGTGATGGGCCCAGACTCTGAGAAGTGGCTTCAAGCTATGAGATCTGAAATGGAATCCATGTATACAAAATAATGTCTCTATGAGCATCTTTTTAGAAAGAAAGTTTGTTTCTAAAAGAGTAAGTGAGAGAAAAGTAGAACTTGAAGAAGTTCAAGAACTACAAAGAGATACAACTGATATAGAGATGGAAACTGAGCAGACACAACAACCTATGGTTGATCAAGGACTTGCTCAAGAGACACAAGCTTCGTGTAGGTCACTTAGGACACATTGTCAACCATAGAGACATGGGTTTTTGATATCTCAGAATGGTGATGTGTTGCTCATAGATCAAGATGAGCATACAACCTACCAAGAAGCTGTGATGGGCCCAGACTCTGAGAAGTGGCTTCAAGCCATGAGATCTGAAATGGAATCCATGTATACAAACCAAGTTTGGACTTTGGTTGATCCTGCTGAAGGAGTGAAACCCATCTGGTGCAAATGGGTTTTCAAGAAGAAAACTGACATGGATGGTAAAGTTCATACTTACAAGGGGCGATTAGTCACCAAAGGTTTCAAATAATCTCATGGTATTGACTATGATGGAACTTTTTCACCTATAGCTGTGATCAAATCCATCAAGATCTTACTTGCTATAGCAGCATATCATGATTATGAAATCTGGCAAATGGATGTCAAGACTACTTTTCTGAATGGAAAGCTTCTCGAGGATGTGTATATGATGCAACCTGATGGTTCTGTAGATTCGGATAATGCTGGAAAGGTGTGCAAGCTACAACGATCCATTTATGGATTAAAGCAAGCATCTCGTAGTTGGAATCTTCATTTTGATGATGCAGTCAAGGAATTTGGCTTCATTAAAAATTAAGATGAACCTTATCTCTACAAGAAGTTTAGTGCGAGTATTGTGGTATTCCTGGTATTATATGTGTATGACATAGTTATTATTGGAAATATATCCCCATCTTACAGTTTGTAAAGAATTGGCTAGGGAGTTGTTTTTCCATGAAAGACTTTTCTGAAGCAAATTATATACTAGGTGTAAGGATCTATAGAGATAGATTCAGAAAGTTGATTGGCCTAAGTCGGAGTACATAAATAGACAAGGTGCTAAAGAGGTTTAGCATCCATGAGTCTAAGAAAGGATTCTTGCCTATGACACATGACATAAATCTTTCGAAAGGACAGTGTCCTACAACAGAGGAAGAAAGACAACACATGAGTAAGATTCCATATGCATCTACCATTGGATCTATCATGTATGCTATGTTATGTAAACGTCTCGATGTTTCACATGCTTTGAGCATGACAAGTCGATACCAAGGTGATCTAGGGGAACACCATTGGACTGCTATTAAGAATATCCTATAGATATTTACGAAATACTATGGATACATTCTTAATCTTTGTAGGTGATGAAGAGCTCATTGTAACAAGTTACACTAATGCTAGTTTTCAAATTGATAAAGATGATTTTTTATGGCAATCAGGCTTTGTGTTTTGCCTTAATGGTGGGGTTGTATGCTGGAAAAGTTCAAAGCAGCCTACAATGGTTGATTCTACGACAGAAACTGAGTATATTGCTGCTTCTAAAGTAGCAAAAGAGGCAGTTTGGATCAGGAAGTTCATCACTGAGCTTGCAGTGGTGCTTAATATCATTGATCCTATGGAGCTTTATTGTGACAACAATGGAGCTATTGCAAAGGCTAAGGAACCAAGATCTCACTAGCGATCTAAACATATACTTCGGCATTACCACCTCATTTGAGAAATTACGAAGAGGAGATGTTAAGATATGTAAAGTACCAACAGATGACAATGTCACTGATCCCCTGACGAAATCTCTGACGCAGCAGAGACATGATCATCACACTAGATCTATGGGCATTAGATTCATGAGTGATTGGTCTTAGTGCAAGTGAGAGATCGTTGGATATGCCCAAAGAACATATGATGATTTTACTTTGTTGGCATAACTTTGTACCATGATGCTATTTATGTCATTATTTAATTTACTTTTATATCTATGTTTTGTTAAATAAATTATGTAATGTCCTTAGAATAGTTTATTTCTATTCTTAAAACGTCCCTAGTCAAGTGTTATTGAGATTAGGATATCAGTCACATGCTGAGACTCGTATGTGCTAATTGATGACAACCGTCATGGATATGAGATATCAAATCATCACATAGGTACACGTAGAGTATTGTGTACTGGATTGACTTGCCATGAAATCACTTCATGGATTGTTATATGAGTGGCATGGGTGATTTCAATGTGATAATTATGTCTCATCTTTTGACTTGAGATCATTAGAGATTCCTGCATGAAAGATTACTTTGATATTGTCGAACATCACTCTTAACCGAGTGGACAATAAAGGCATGTATTGAGTATGTCCTAATTCGTGCTATGGAATGATGAATGATCAAGATAGGATTTTCCTCTCTTATATAACAAGAGAGTGATGTCTAGCATTCTTGGTTGAGTGAGATTATGAAATGCATGGTCATGCTCCAATAAGTAGATATGAGATATTTATCTTATTCGATTTAATTAATCTACTCGGAGCTGAGAATTCAGATATTGAACTTTACGAGTATGACACGTTCCATGTCTCGTGTTCAATTATGACTTTCTAGACAAAGAGATTAAGACGTGTTATTTTTATCACAGAAGGTTTTGTCTTGTCACCGATATTCTCGTTAATTGGATAGCAATAATGTGTTGCTAGGCATCGCTTATTATACATGACATTAAATATCGTTAATGTCAAATGCCAATTTTATGAGGACCTATTAGGTCACACATTCAGAACGTATTACTTAATGGGTAGAATCTCGTTTGGGACCTAAACGTAATTAGCTAAAGTTGTTTAAGCTAATTCACGAATAGTAATTAACCAAAATATAATTAAGAGTTAATTATGTGACTGAATTATATTTTTTCAGATTCATTGAACCTGGACAAAATTTTTCTCAATCACACTCTGATGGGCCTCGGGTTTTGAATTCAAATTAGAATTCGAAAATAAAAATTGATTTATCCAGAAGACTTCTTATCGCGAAGTCTTCTAGGGTTTTCAAAAGGGACGCCTCTCTCTTTTTTGTAGAGTTTTTTTTTCTACCAAAGTGTCTGCGGAGAGAGAAAAAAAACAGAGAGTTCAAAGAAATCGAAAAAACGAGAAAAACAATATTCACGATTGAATCTAGCAGTTCAATTGTGTTTGGCCCGTTGCAGTGTTTGTGAGACATACACTGGAAGCAAATGTTCATGTGACGAAGTAGAGGCAGAGGTCGGAGACTTTTGCTGGTAACTGTAAACAGATTCCAATCATCCATTTGAAAAATTGAAAAGGTAATGTCTATACCCTCTTTAGACTCCCTCCGATCGATGCCCAGAGGAGGTTTGTTTATGGTGTCCCTGCAACTTCAACATGCAATAAGCTCCATGTGATTTAAACTGATGATTCATGTGTTAGGTCATTCTTCATTGTAAGGAATGAATCATCGGAACATTAAATCACAAAGGTCATAACACATTAGTCTCCTTTAAGTAGGGTGACTCACCTTTCGTCAGTGTTGTGCACCTAGACTACATGTTTTAGCAAATTTGGTATGTATAGAGCAAGAAAATTTAGTTCCTAAAGGTGCTATCAAAGAAGAGAACTAATATCATTGTTGCTACTATGTTGACACATCCCCCTGAACTGAAAATGGGTCGGTGGTCTGGTGAAGCTAGGTTCTTGTTCCTTAATATAACTTATGTGAGGTTTCTTACATATGAGACCAGTAGTCTTTTATGTTAGGTACAATGATTTAGTTAGTTAAGGCAGATCTATACAATAGGCTACTCTATGTCATTTCATTTATGAGATAGGTAAATCGCCCCCTTGTAGATTGTATAAGTTAATTCCCTAAATCCAGGGCCTTGGTAGTTGATGGATATCAAGGAGAAATCCTAACATTGGTATAGAACCATCTTTGAAGTCATTTGTGGAGGAGTTGAATGAAGATGAGATTCATCGAAGAAAGTAAGTTTACATGGAATTACACTTCAAGTCATGGATGTTTTGTAGAGATGACCTTTCAAGGGCTGGGTTAAAAGAAGAAATGTATTATGAAATGAAGCATAAAATCAAGGACTTGTATTTCAAATAAAAAATGACATTCCAAGGATGAAGAATGATACTTCAAAGATGAAGAAAGTCTTGTTGAAAATGGCTCAAAGAATGGAACTTGAGGCTTTCTTTGGAGGTGATCTCACAAATGTATGGAGGCTTGTGTACAAGGATTTGTACTTTAAGTTTAGGCATAGTAAAGGAGTGAAGAGGGTTTGAAAGCACATCATGTTGCATCAAGAATCAAGCCTTGACAAGCAAAGAAGAAAGCACCAAAGAAGGCTAAAGAAAACAAGTGAAAACAAGGCAAATAGGAGAAAAACAAAGAATTACAGTTCTTCTAACCCATCCAATGAACTGGCACAAATCAAAGGACCCTCCTAGGAAGAGTTTAACTAGTTCATTCATCGGTGCAAAATTTAAGGCTCCTGTCATTGTATTTTTAGCCGAAAACTTGGACGTTTCCTTGACTTCTCTTTATAATTTTGGTTAGGTTTTGAGGGTAATTAAGCCTTTAAGCCTCATGAATGAATGTAAAGGTTTCTTTAGGGTTTTAGAATTATTTATAGTTCTTATTTTTGTAATTCATACAAACTTTTAAATCATGACAAAGAATTAAACTCTTTTGAGTGTACCTTTTAAGATCAAACTCGATCTTTGTGAGTATTCTTAATGCAACTCTTCTAGGGTTCTTGATTAACTACTTTAGGACTTTATTAGACTTTGGCTAAGGGTTTTGATTTGTCTACCAAACTTAAGCCGTTGGTTGATGTTGCATTACAACATAGGTCAATTTACTGGCTTGAATCTCATTGATGAGTCTTGGGAACTAATTTTCAATTTGATGTGTTTGTGGGATGAGCCAATGATTTGAGAAACTATATCTCAAGATCACATCATATTTTGGTATTAGAGCGAGGTTTATCATCAAGAGATTTGCACCTTTATTTGCTTTCCATGTGTTTGGTGTTAAGATCATATTTGCTTCTTTGAAACTCCATCTTGTGATTGTTTTGTATTTTGTTCTTCTTCATCTATCTTAGTTTCTTCTTGTGATCCTTGTGTTTGTGAGAATTAAGTCCGTGGTAAAAAACCAGAGCTAATTCTATTTGTTTGGTGATTGTTTTTCTATCTTTACAAAAAGAAAAAGACCAAAAAAAAAACTACCGAAGATCATGTGAAGAGAAGAATGCGAAAATATAAAAGAAAATTGCAAAAAAAAAAAAAAGAATTCTTATTGAAGATCCTTTGATTGATATCTATTGTTGAATGGATCAATTGATTAGGCTGAAGTTGATTGTTGATATATTGAGTGTAAAAATGAGGGCAAAGTGAGGAATACATATATCTCCTAATTTTTTTTTCTTTGTTTCTTATTGTAGGTAAATCATGACAGGAGATGCATGTTCTTCATCACAAGTATCTAATATGGGAGATGGATGAAAAAAACATGAGTTTGAGACAAATGAATACAAGGGATGAAAACTTTGAAAGAAGGGCAGATGAACACCAAACTAAACTTCCTAGAAATGATGTGCAACAAAGAGGAAGGAGAGGTGAATATCAATCTTGTTCTTCTAAGGAGTATATGCCATATAAGGGAATTAGCAGAAGACATCATCATGGGAATCTAAAGAGAGATATGAGTATGAGAAGTACAAATATAAAGACTATTGTGGCCATGAAGTTGAAAGAAGCCTAACAATGGAAAGAAGAGATGAGGATTCTTATTCCTACCATAATGAACCTGGTGAACCAATGGGGCTTGGAAGATATCTGGGACTTGAAAGACAAATGTCCAATGGAAGGAGTTCATATAATAGATCTTATGAAGGATCATGTCATGGTACTACTTCATCATCTCAAGTGCAAAGTGTAAGAACAAAAGAAGAGGAACCCAAGGCTAAGGTGGAAGACGTGAAGGTGAATCTTGGTGATAGGAGTGAGACACTTAAACAATCCTCTAGAAGTGACGACTTGAATACTTCTTACTGTCCAACATGGGAGAAAATGGTACTAAAGAAGGAAGATAGCACAACCACAAATGAAGGGAAAGTTAAAGTGAAGCCCCAAGAAGTGGTTGAAAGTGAACAAGTTCAAGAGATGGGACCTCAAGACTGTGTTGAAAAGGAGCAAATCCAAGAGACTCCTAAGGAAGTGAAGAATGTTGATGATCATGTGACATTTAAGAAAGGGAAAAATCAAAGAGGGACTCCATTTCTTGTGAGGTGTATGATTTATGAGAGACCATAGTACATGGTGATCAATGGTGAAAGTAGTGTGAACATGGCAAGTCAATATGTGGTTGAAAGGTTGGGACTCAAATGCATGAACCATCCAACCCCATATAAACTACGAGTGATGAATGAGATAGAGGAGTTTATGGTTGAAAAAAAAAATTATGATTCCATTCTCTATTGGGGAATATGAGGATGAAGTGTTGTATGATGTGGTACCAATGAAAGAGGGTCATTTGTTGTTGCAAAATCCATGGCTAGCTTATAGACTAGCTACACTTGATAGCCACAAGAGAAAGTCTATTTTCAAATGGGAAAAAAAAGGGTACATATGATAGGGATCAAGGAGCCACCCTAGAATTGAAGGACTCATGGAAGCCACCATGTGAAGTTATTAGCAAATTCAAGTCACTTGGCTCAAAGTATAGAGTTCTTCTCTTCAAGTTCAATCTTAAAGATGGAGATTCAAGAGGGAACTCAAAGAATGGATTAAAGAGAAGGAAAATGAAGAGATTGATGGGCAATTATAAAAATTCAAGCATGATAGGAGTCAGGAGTTTTGCATTTATTCCCAGGCTTCTTAGTTTGCAACGGTTAAAACAGCAATGAGTAATAGATCATGCAATGGCTTGTTGCTTTTCAGGATAACATCTTGGGTAGGGATTGTGTTGAGCAGCCCCGCAGCCCAAGAAATATAGCAAATTAAACTTCCTTTCCAAGAACTTAGAATATAAATACCATATTGTCAATTTTGTTCGTTTAACGCACTTTGCTTTATCTTTGAGACGAGGGATTACAAGATTGTAGTAGTTAAAAATTTAACTAGTTTGCTTTCATCAAATGGAAAGATTTATTCCCCAGGTTGGTTTTATATCCTTAATTCTGACTCTTGAAAGAGTTCAGATATTGAATTGCATACACAATGATCAAACAATTCTACCCCAGTTGGATATGGAGTGGCTGCTGTGTTCAATGAATGTGTTCATTGGACACAAGAGAAAGCACCATATATTCATATTTGATGGCGTCTCTCTTGAACCTAACTGGTACCAAAGAAGTTTAGAGTGGTCATGACCTATGTGTATGTAATTCAATATTTGAACTCTTTCATGAGTCAGAATTTAAGCTATAAACCCATCTGGGGAAATTAATCTTTCTACCCAATTAAAGCATAACTGTTACATTTTCAACCACCATGATCTTGTAATACACAGTTTTAGAGATAAAGAAAAGTGCACTAAAAAAGCAAAATAGGTAGTAGGGAGTTTAAAATCTAAGTTCTCTGAACATATGTCAAATTTGCTTGATTTCTTAGGTGCAAGATTCCCTTGCACAATCCCCGCCCGAGACTCAATCCAGAAAACCAGCAAGCCATTGGTTGATCCCTTAATCATCGTTGTATCTATGTGTAATGCACTAAAAGCCCTGGAGAAAATTCCAATCTCGTGACCTCTCTTAGTTTCTTTTGTTCAATTTAGATTCAAGAGAGACGTCATCCAATATGAAGATATGTTACTTTCTTATCTATAAAATGCATGCATTCATTAAACATGACAGGCTCTTCATATCCTATTGGGATTGAATGGTTTGATCTTTGTGTATGGAATTCAATATCTGAACTCTTTCAAGAGTCAGAATTCAGAATATAAAACCAACCTAGGGAATAAATCTTTCTATCTGATGAAAGCATACTAGTTAAATTTTCAATTGCTACGATCTTGTAATCGCTAGTCTCAAAGATAAATCAAAGTGTTTTGGAAGAACAAAATTGATAATAGGGTATTTAAATTCTAAGTTCTTGGAAAAGAAGTTAGATTTGCTTGATTTCTTAGGTTGCAGGGTTGCGCATCACAATCCCTACACAAGACTTCAACCTGAAAAGCAATAAGCCATTGCATGATCCCTAAATCATTGTTGTTTTCAGTGATGCACACTAAGAAGCCTAGAAAAATCCTCAAAACTCTTGACCCCTAATAGCATGTCTAGTACTAATAAGTTTCAAAAGAGTCACCATAAATGATGAAGAATTTTAGTGCTTTCTTTTCTACCTAATGAATAAAGTCATTAAACATGTTATATCCCACTAGGTTCGAATCTTTTACTCTTTGTGTATGCAATTCAATATTTGAACTCTTTCATGAGTCAAAATTCAAGCAATAAATCAAACTTGGGAAACAAATCTTTATACCTAATGATGGCATAACTATTACATTTTCTACTGCCATGATCTTGTAATCCCTAGTCTTAGAGATAAATAAAAGAGCATTGCAAGAACAAAATCAAAAATAGGGAGTTTAAAATCAAAGTTCTTGGAAAGGAAGTTCCATTTGCCCAATTTCTTGGGTGGCAAGATTTCCTAGCACAATCCTCGCACAAGACTTAATCCTAAATATTAGCAAGGCATTGCCTGATCCCTTAATCATCGTTGTATCTAGTTGCAATGCACTAAGAAGCCTTGGAAAAAATTACATGTTCATGACCACTTTGAGCTTCTTTGGTACCAATTGGATTCAAGAGAGACATCATCAGATAAGAAGATATGGTGCTTTCTTTTCTGTTCAGCAAATGGATTCATTAAACATGACAGCCACTCCATATCCCCCTGGGTTTGAATTGATTGATCTTTGTGTATGGAAATCAATATCTGAAGACTTCCATGAGTTAGAATTCCAGCTATAAACTAAACCAGCGGATGTAAAATTTGACTGGTTTCTTGGGGTGGAGGGTTGCACGAGACTTAATCCTAAAAACCAGCAAGCCCTTATTTGATCCCACAAAAATCATAGTCTCTAAGCTCAGTTCACTATTAATCGTGGAAAAAGAATTAAAAACTCTTGACCCCTCCCAACTTCATAGGTACCAAAAGATTTCGAAATAAATGTCATAAAAAATTAAGATTTTTAGTGCTATCTTTTCTATCCGATGAACGAATTCATTGAACACGTTATATCCCACTAGGTTCGAATTTTCTTCTCTTTATGTATGCAGTTCAAAATTTGAACTGTTTCATGAGTCAGAATTCAAGCTATAAACGTAATTGCAGAAATTAATCCTTCTACCTGAGGACAGCATAACTATTTCATTTTCAACTGCCACGATCTTGTCATCCTTAGTCTTAGAGATAAAGCAAAGCACATTGGAAGAACAAAATCAATAACATGGAAAAAAAAATCTAAGTTCTTGGAAAGAAAGTTCAATTTGCCTGATTTCATAGGTGGCAAGATTTCTCTGCACAATCCTCGCACGAGACTTAATCCTGACAACTAGCATGCCATGGCTTAATCGCTTAATCATTGCTATATCTAAGCGCGATGCACTAAGAAGCTTTGGAGAAATTTCTAAGCTCTTGTCCACTTTAGAGAGAGCTTGAGCTTTGATGCCCTTTCTTGGTTCAAATCCGATTTGATATGCAGAGAGCTCGAGACCTCACTTCATTGTTCTACCAGATAGCTCGGGCTTAGCTAGAGCTTGCTTCAATGACATATTAGTTAACACTACAGTGAGATAAGCTTCAAAGTAGGGCTTAAGCTTCCTTGATGTTATAATAATGAGGTACAAGAATTTTTCTAGATCCAAGTATCTAGTCTCAAGACCTCTCAACAGACGACTTACATAATAGACAGGGAATTGAAGACCTGACCTTTCTACTAAAAGTATTGAGCTTACAGCTTTTTCAATTACAATAAGATACATTAGTAGCTCTTCTCCTAGTTTTGGTGAAACGAGCTGTGAAGGCCATCCCAAGAACTCTTTCAATTTCACAAAAGTTGTTTGGCAATCCTCCAAACATTGAAAACCACTAGATTTCTTTAGTACATTGTAAAATTTCTCTCTCTTGTCTGTCATCTTACTGATAAAGTGACTTAGAGCTACCATTTTACAAGTAAGACTCTGAACTTCTTTGATACTCCTGGGAGGTTCCATATTGAGGAATGCTTTTATTTTGTTAGGATTCATATCAACAAAGAAAAATTTGATGCCTGTGAATGAACAAGATGCATATCTAGTCATGATTTAACAGCAAAGAAAAACAGGAGAATATTGATCCTCACTTGTCACTCATATATCACACCTTCAATTAACTTTTTCTCGCTCTATTGAACTCAATCCTTACACCTTTTACCACTCTAATCTCTTTCAAGTTATTAATCAACTCAATTGGGCAATGCAAACACTTCAAGCAAAGATGTCAAGTAATCCACACAACTCAATCAATTAGCCAACAAATGATCAACAATCAAGAACCAAAGACATGGAGTTTCAAAGATAAGGTCACTATATGATGAAAATTTTGAAGAGGCATTTTATCGAACACCTAGAGGTCAATGAAAACGTGATCCAATTTTTCTTTGAATTCAACGAACTCAATCCCTTGATTTCAAATTTGCAAGATGATAGGCAATTCAAACACAATAGAGCTTCAATTCAACTTCAACTCAACCAATTTCAATGAAATCAACAAGTGATCCAACGATAGGAATCCACATTTTTTATTTCTGCACTTTTTTTGTATTCCTTTTGGTACTCTTTATTTTTTTGAATATGCCCTCCTTTTCTTTTGAATTTTCTTTGTTCTTTTTTGGAATGACCTTTTTTTGTTTTGTTTTGTTTTTTGTTTTTTTGTGTAAAGATCGAAGAACAATCACTCAACAAATAGAATTAACTCTAGTTTTTGGCCTTAGGCTTGATTCCCATAAATACAAAGTTTCATAATAAGATATTAAGAAAGATGTAGAGAAAGCAAATAAAAAAAATGTATATATAAGCTCATAAATTTCAAGAAAATCAAGTATGACCTTAAAACACTTAAAACAAAGAAAGCAAATAAAGATAGACAAACCTCATGATGAAGAATATATGTAGGCCCTGATACCAAAAGGTTGATGTGATTTCTTTGAAGTGAGTTTCTATAAAAACACATCAACTTCGAATTTTAACCCAAGACTCTTCAAAAGGTTCAAGTTAGTACATTGACCTGTGATGTTTTCTAATCATCAAGCAATGTCTTGATGTTGGAAGACCAATCAACAAACTAACCAAGGTGAGGAAAAGCCCTAGAGTAGTTGTTTAAGAACCCTAAGAGTGTCTATGAAGAACACTCAAGAAGAACTAGGCGTAATCTAAAAGGATTCTTCCAATTAGATAAAATGATGTTTGTAAGATTCGAATTAAAATTTACAATGAAGAGAGTGTTTAAAGTCCTAAACCCTATAACATGCTAATTAATTGGTAGATATAGTGAATAGGCTAAAATACCCTTAATACATATTGAAATTAACAAGAACAAACCAAGAAAAAGCTTGAAAAATGAAAGTTCCGCCCAACTCTCTGTAGTAGAGGCTGCTATAAACTGGCAAAATGAATATTCTGTGGTACAGACCCATCTTCTTTATAAGATTCTTCAATCTCAACAGCTGGCACAAGCATCCCTGACAACACAGTCTTCTCAAACCCAACAGTTGCTAACCCTCATCCATTATGCCCGATAAAAAATTGACAGCCTACATCAATAGTTGACATATTTGGTACAGTATACAACATAATGGTTTCCAAAAATGGCAAAGATGTAGTCAAAAAAGGAATTTCTGAAAAAACAACTGTTTGGTCTCGAGCAACAATACAGTAAATTGACTAGTTCTTCCGAACCTATACAGTCTCTATTTCCTGCTTACTCCACAAGTTCCGCCAAAGACCCTTGATCTTCAACTTCCCTCCATTCCATACTCCCCAGCTTAGGCTCTTTGGAATAAACAACCTATGAAACACACACCACCACCCGTTCCCAGTGGAATTGAAAATGATCCAATCCAACCATATTTCAACATCTTCCACATTTATACAACTTAAAAGTCCTGACAAAAGCCAGACAATATTACCGGTGGTGGAGCCAGTCATTCACTGGAAAAACACCAAACTGAAGGAGAACAACCGGTGCCGGTTGATTGAGCTGGTCAATTGACTTGTTGTTCTTGATTTCTCCCTTTCTTGCTTGTTTTCTTCTTGGCTTGTCATGGGTTGATTTTGGGTGCTTCATGATGTCTTTTTCAAGCCATCTTCACTCCCTTTAAGCCTATACTTGAAATATAAATCCATGAAGAAAAACCTTCATACATTTGTAAGAACCTCTCTAGAAAAAGCTTCAAGTTCTTCCATTCTTTGAGCCATTTGCAACAAATCTTTCCTCATCTTTGAATTATCATTCTTCATTCTTGGAATTTCATTCTTGCATTTGAAATAGAATTCCATGAACTTGAGCTTCATGGCATAGTACAAATCTTCCTTTAAGCCCTCACTTGAAAGGTTATCTTTAGAAAACCTCCAAGACTTGAAGTGTCATTCCTTATATGCATATTTTTTCCAATAAACTTCATCTTCAATGTATTAATTCTTTAATGACTTCCATGTTAGCTCCACCAATGGTAGGGTTGCTACTTGATATCCATCACTTTGTTTCGCCAAACCACCAACCTATACTCATGTCACAGGGACATGTCCACACAGTAACAACAATGATACTAGTTCTCTCCTCTTTGATAGAATGTTTAGAAAACAATCACTGAATGGTCATGCTTTACACATACCAAATGTCCTGAGACATATCGTCTAGGAATAGTGCCCAACGATTTAAAGTAAGTCACCCTAGTTAACGTAGACTAATGTGTTATACCTTTACTCAATTTAACATCCAATTCCATTAACCGATCAAGAACAGATTGCTTGTGATTTAACGTTTCGATGATTCATACCTTACTATGAAGAATGACCCAACACATGAATCATCTATTTAAATCACATGGACCTTATTGCATGTTGTACTAATATGTATAAATATATTTATAATGATTATAATTTTTACATAATATCTCAAAACATGATAATCATTTTTATATAACATCCTAAAAATCTGCATGAAATCTCCAAATATTTTGGAAACCAAACCGTTCCTGCAAATGTGAAGATTGAGAACCAAAATTCAATACAATAGGGGAATGATCCAAACATGTATTGCTTAAATGATCAAGCCAATTTATCGAAAAAGTAGGCAACCACTCTTTTCGGTCAAAACTTCTCCTAATTAGGTAAGGAGATGTTTTTGACCAAGTAAACAAAGATCTATGGACCTGTGAATCTACCAAACCAGATTGCAATCAAACTATCATACCTGTGGATTGTTGACCTGGCACCTATCGAGCAGTCCACAAAACAAAACAATGTATTGAGGAATAGGCAAAGATTTCATCTTCCTTGCACGCAAACGTGTAACCATTCCTATTTTTTTGGAGGAATGGGCAACTATGAATCTGATGAATACCCTCTAAGAAGCATATCAGATTTATATATCAGCCTGTCTCATTGGGGTACACCCCAATGGATGGAGTGACGAACGCACAGATCATAGTTCTTGAATTCGAATCCCATCAACACCCTCGTGGATGTGCGGAATGTCGAGATGCATGAAAATTGACTCAGACACTGCTAAAAAAAAAAAAAAAAAATTATATCCACCTTGTAAAGTCTTTGGTCGTCTACAAGAAGCAAAGGACTTCCTCTCCCAAGCGATATCTGCTCCAAGGGTTATCTGTTCCGGTAACCACTGCAGCGTCAACCGCCATTGTACAAGGAAATTCTGTTTGTACAGAGTTGCAAGACCCTCGCAAAAGATTTGCTTTTCCTTTTATATGAAGCAATCATTATAAACTTTGATTTAAGTCGTTATATCAAATAATAATATGGGAATGGAATAGGAATCGCATCCCAATCGTATTCTTTGTTGTGCTTTTTGTGCTATTGTCTAACGCGAAGTGGAGTTCAGGATTCGGGCATAACAAGGTAGCTAGTCGAAAGTGTTAATGTATTAAATCTGATAACATGTAGAATTTAAGAAAAACTGTCTCGACCCCTAAGTGGTGTTCAAATATTCTATTTATATATAATAAAATTTAATTTTCTATAATAACTGTCTACTAGACTATAACAAGTAAAAATATAAAATACAAAGGAAAACTAACAAAATACGTTAGTAAGATAGGAGTTTGGTGGACCTTTATTAGAAAAATATAAAAATACAAGTCGAAGGGACGTGATGAAACTTACCTCGGTTGAAGGTGGAAACAAATCCACTTCTTACAAAAATTGCAATTCTAAAAATACATGTAGGCACCATGAAATTCTGATAAAGTACTATAAGTAGCCACACGGGGGTTTGATTTGGGAACCATATTCCAAACAATTTCTTACATCATTGGGATAATTTAGGCATTTTAGCCTTTTGCATCATTCCCTTAAGCTATGCACGTGTTTGCATTCCTGCTGGATTAATTTGTTCAATTCTGAACAGGGCGAAGCTAACTCAGAAACCGGAATAGAAGTCACATTAAATGGCGAAGTGGCTCTGAAACAAATCCTCTATCCATGCCAATGACACCATGTTCGATTACTACAAGTAGGGAAGCACTCTCATTTATATTTTGGGGTTCAGTTGGAAGAATAATTTCCATGCTAGATGATGCTATCACTTGAATAGACTTTGGCGGAACTATTGTCTGATTTGAGATTGAATTGTCTGGCTTGGAACGGCTGGCTCAGTAGATACAGAAATCCTCTTCAATTCCCTGTGCCGAACCCAGATAGATTTTCCACATTGAGAGGATTATTTCCCTGATCAACAGTGGTAATTAAATTGTCTGAAGTTGGACTCCTATTTTGTTGTTCCTTTTCATCAGAAATCTCCACAATCTGCCTACTATTATCTGAAGACGTTCCCTGTACTTGCTGGACCTGAGTAGTAATCTGAATTTGAGATTTCCCTGCCAATTAAAAAATTTAGTCCCACCGGATCTTCCACTACGGGCGCTTTTTCAGTCAATTCATCAATTTTATTTTGGGGTTTTCCCTGCCAAGTCTTCGTTACTGTCCTCCTGAATTGCATCCTCCTTTACCATCTCTGCTGAATTATGATGTGTTTCTAAACTTTGATCACATATTGGTAAAGCATCATCCGCAATTTGAGTGTCAGTAGCTTCAATATATTTTTTTTTCTTATGAGTATTCAATTGGGTCTGCGATTGCTGTGCCTGAATCTGTATGTCCTTCTTGGTGTGTTTCCTGTCCGACGTTTCCCTTAGATGATTCCTTCAGTGAACCCAAACGGGGTTTAGCCTTGGATTCCCCTAATTCCTTTCGTGCAACGGGATCCTTTGTTTGGTCAGTTTGGGACTGGAGTGATCTACAAGATTCAGATTGATGTCCTAGTTTATGGCATGCATTGCAATAAGGGGGAACATCACCATAATCAATAGATTGCCAAAATCCTTTTTCTCCATGGTTAATCAATATTCGGTTAGGACGGTGCTTCACAAGGTCCAATATAACACATACGCTGGCAACACTTGGGAGGGACAGATTCACTGTTGCTTCATCTAACTTCAATGGCCTTCCCACTGCCGAAGCCAATGTGAACAAAATGCTCTTCCGAAAAAAGTGCACTGGTAATCCGGGGAAAGAAATTCAGGCGGGCACAAGTGATGGTTCCTTCGTAACTTGGAATTCCGGCAACCACTTGAATATCTTCATGGGCACTCCACCAAGCATCCATCCTACTTTCATCCATAATCGGACATAGTCTTCCTCGACATTGAATCTGATCAAAATATGTCGGGGGTCTATCCGTCCGAGCTTGAATTCCCCTTTAAGGCCTTTCGTTAGAAAATCCTTGCGTAATACTTCCAGGACGGCTTGCCATGAGAGAACTTGCCAACAAGGGTTTGCTTGAAGGGAGAGGCAAGATCCGCAATTTCCTCTTGGGAGAAAAACACCACACCGCAGGTTCACCTTTGTATGAATTTAACTTCTCGATTGTCTGGGTTGTGGATGTAGAAGGGTCTGTTTTTGAAGAGAATAAGGAGGAAACGACTTCTTTCCCCCAGGAGTAGGATCTGATAAGGCCGAAGATTGGCCGGACGGCGTCGTGGATGCCACCGCCATTAATGATTGAGTTTTAATGATATTGCTTGAGAGAATCCCACAATATCAGGAGTATGAGATATTGAATTATGAAGAGTCGTTAAATTGATTAAATACATAGTTATAAAATAATCATATTAAATATATTGTACTGAATACATTAACAGAAAGAGCAAATCCTTACTTTATATTTTGTTCCTGAAGCAACATGAAAATTAAACATATATAATCTTTAGAAATATCCGATACTATTACATAACGTTCTTTTATTTATTATTATATATTATTTTGTAAAAGTTAAGATTCTTCATTCATAATGCCGCCGGATATATGAGCACAGAGGTGATGAATTCTTTAGATTTAGACGTGGAATGTGTGTACCCATCTCCATCTTTGTAGAGAAGTTCAATTACTCATTAACAGAAAGAGCAAATCCTTACTTTATATTTAGGGGCTTCGCTACCGGCGTTGGTATCAGACATTCTTCGCGTATGTCCTTCCAGGCATTCGTTACGTGTTTTTGAAACTTATGAAGCGCTTCTTCCTTTGAGAAACCATAGTCATTCATGTAGCATTCCACGGCAGAGGAAACATCTCCTCTTTCCCTCTCTGACTGCGAAAATAATATTCAGAAAATTCGATGCTCCCTCCATCTTAGATTTAACGTCATATTTTTTAAATTTTAATTCTTTGTCATTTATGTACAGAATACCAACCTCATGTCCGGCCATGTCGTCCATTAGTCAAGCAATGATTCCTGCAGCTTTAACAATCAAGGGTTCACTGGTAACCCAATCAAGAAGTTCCTCTCTTCCCAAGTCTCCCATGCCAACCAGGGAGGTAGTTGCTAGCATCACGTATCCACTAGAGACCATTGCATTATTCATGTACTGTTCATATGCTGGTGAATGTCCATTATGAAACCTGTATGCCACTTGAAATTATGCCTTGGCTAACTTTTTCATCTGAATGAAAACAAATTGTTTAATTATTAATTAAGTTAACAATTCACGAATATGTCAATAACTCTAAAGATTAAGGCTGGAAATCATTTATATACTCTATCTATTTAGGGGTGGAAATAGATCATGCGATTTGTCACCAACATGTGACTTGACCTCAGTTGGTTACCTGGCTCTTTCAATTTTCTTTTTTTTAATCTTTTTGTAAATAATTTTAAAATCTAGAAAATTATATAGATTTTAGATTTGAAGATATAATATATGACATAAGAATATATGACTTGGAATATTATTTTA
>JAOXNR010000031.1:1821511-1834371 GCA_028571225.1 Parsonsia alboflavescens
ATTTTATTTCTCGCTACGAGAAGTAGATCTATTTAAAGGATAGGAATTTGAGCGCTAAGACAAATTCTAAAATCAACAACTTAATTTTGTTATTTGATCAATGATTATCCCCATGGCAATTGACTTACGGATTGTTTCTTGTTAACAACTTTCTCATCTTTATTCTCTCTTTTTAATTAGTTTTTTTTAATTCTTTGTTTAACTTTATTTTATAAACTCTTTTAAAGATTCCGCCCTTTTTGTTACTTATTAATTGATTTTATTTAAACCGAAATTCAATTCCTTATGGTAGAGTAATTTGTTACTTGCCCTAATTGCATTAGTTTTGGTAGATAGGTTTAATTTGTTCGTGTCACGACGCGCGGTCAGCAATCTTCGGATATTCCAAACTCAAATTCTAATTTTCTGTGTAGTTGGGACTTCTATCCAAAAGCAAAAACTCAAACAAGACAAAGGGTTGTATTACTTGCTATTTTCTTATCCCATAATCCTCAAAATTGGAATGGAATCAAATGAGCAATCCTCAATATAGTTTGGGAAAACCAATTCAGAGAAAGAAGAAAGAAAACTATAATAATGGTAATAAATCTTCGAAATCTCTAACTCCTATGGAGCATGCAAACAACTCATCTGGAGCATTATGATACGTTTACGTGTCATTTGAGATGTCTTTACTTTTATATATTAAAATAGATTAGTCAATTTAATTCATTTTAAACCCAACCATATGAATTTTTTAATAAAATTTTTACTAATTTAGAACATGAGATATTTATTTTCAAATAACTCAAAATAAAACATGTACATTCAATCCGGACAGAGAGGGAGATGGCATTTTTTCTGCTGATGGTGATCACTGGTTTGAGCTTAGTATTGGGGTCACTTTGGCCTTTAATTTTTTGGGGCTGCCTGTGATTTTTCCAGAAGTGGGCTGCACACTTTGGATCTCCCTCAATTTTTGGTTTATTAATTTTTGGGCCTCTTTCTTAGGAGGGCAGTACAAGGCCATAGAAGCAGGGCTGATGGGCTTATTTGTTTTAAGATTTGAAGCATTGCCTCATTTTTTTCCCTTGAAGATGGACCCTTTTCTCTATTTTGTGGAAGATGGGCTGTTTTTGCTCTTATTGGGTCTTGATAGTTGGGTTTCTTCTTAGAAGATTTTGCTTGATGGCTTTTAGAAGAATTATAGACAATTTATATAATCTTCTGAATTTTGGGCCAATATTGTTGGACCCCTTTTTATTTTGAAGCTTTATTTATTAAATTAAATCACCTTTTTTCCAAGTTAATATATCTGCATTTTAATAAAAATATTTGATTTAATTAATTTTAATATTATAATTTCATTTTTTTTAAAGAAATGAGACATTTAATTTTAAACAATAAAAAATGAGAAATGAGATATTCAATTCCAAATGGAATAAGTATATCTTAGGGTCTTTCTTTTATTTAATAGTTAGGAATTTAGCTTAATTTCTCTTGTACATTTAATTTTTTTGACTCCAAATCACACTTTGTAATTTCTTTTAAAGTAATGAGATGGGTGGGGATCCTGGCCAAAAAACTTCCATTTTACACCAAATTTTATAATAGAATAACTTTAAAAGTTGAGGATAATAGAGTAATTTTAAAGTTTTAAGGTTAATTTGAGATATTAGTCAAAAGTTCAAGGGTTATGCAAGTAATTTCACCAAGAACTTAATACCTCAAAATTTTTAGCCGATTTACGCACAGGTCCTAACCAAAAGTCCTGGTAAAATCACTTCCCGTCTTTCTGAGAATATATACCTCTTTCTTTCCAAGGTAATTCTTCATTTGCCGTGCTTCTTCAGTCTCTCTATAATGATTTGTTGTTTGAATTCATATATTTGATTTGTAATTAGAATTGCTGTATACCCTTTTCATCTTTCTTGCTGCTTCAATTGCTGAACTCCTTCATTTTCAATAGCAAAGCAATTTTTTCGTGGCATCTTATTCATAAATTTCATGTATTTTGAGCTGAGTTATGGTTATGCTTATGGCTTTGAATACATGGGGTACAGGGATATAAATATTTTCAATAGCTCAGCCCTGCTTTGGTTTTTTTTTTTTTGGGGTGGTTGAAGAGTGGGATTGAACTAGCTAAATGTACTATAAGCAGTCGTGAATATAAATTTTTTTCAATTGAATACGTTGGATTTCCATCCCTGTTTTTCCTTGACCATTTTACTAAAGAAATTGAAAGTGATTCCTGATTTTCTGCAAATGACATGTATTTTAATTATTATTATTATTATTATTTTATTCTTGGTTATTGATTTTCCTCTTTCGTTTGTTGCCTTGCAGGGTGTTTAGAGACATTTCCCATTAATCTTAAGGAGGATTCATCAGAACATCGGAATGGCATACGAACTCAGTGAGCAGAAGAGTGAGAATTTTTTGTTCATGGATCTGTCTCTCTTTTTGTTGTTCTTATATAGGGGTCTCTGCAATTCTGAGAAATATAGATAATATACTAGAAATTAGTTTTTAAAAAAATACATGATGGCCAAGTAACTGAAGCACATTAGCTTCAATATATGAAGATGTAAGGTGATTCTCAAATGTAAAAAAGATCCCATGCATTCAGAACAGTCGAAAGAGGACCTGTTAAATCCAGTATATTTCTGTGTTTCAGTAATGCAATTTTTATAGAACAAGAAGACTTACTACTCTAGTTTTTTGGTAACTTCTCTACCCTATGGCTGGTTACTGATCCACTTCCAGATGGAGCTTCAATAAAACTAGGTCTAGAAGGATTGACGACATTGTGCTCATGCATGACTTCAATACCATGGTTAGCAAGTATCTAGCAGCTCTGGTTGTTCTCGATCCATAAAGGATGGAACTTGTCTTAGTAAGAGAAATTTCTTCTTATTGTTAGTACAGTAGAGAAGAGAGCTCAGTCAAATTTGTTTCATCATGCAAATAATAAATGCATGCAAAATAGAGTTGCAAATGTTCTGAAGGTAATAGAAAATTGATACAAAAAGGATATGAAATATTCTTTTACCTTAGGTTCCATGGATGTTAACTGACTATAATGAAGTTATCTTCTGACTCAAATAATATAAGCTATTGTTATTTGCAAAATAATTTTAGTAATCTGTGTAGAAAATTGGAATGCGCATGTAATAAGACACAGACGTCTTATGTACAAGGTCTAAATTTTATGGGCCCTTATGCAGTAGATCCTAAATACAATGGATGCCGCTGAATAGGGAAAACTCTTATGAAAACAAAAATGGGCAGGAGTCTGAATGATTGGTATTGACTGATTTGATACATGGGGGGGGAAGAGGGGTTGATGAATGCAATGTGTACCTACCTCTCCAAATTTTTTATGGTAGGATGATTTTAACAGGCTTGTGTGTTTTTAAATTTTTAAAAGAAAGGTTCCTATAATTAAATCTTGGACATGTATTTAAATTTCCAAAGATGGAGGCATAACACTATGGAGTTTTCTTATTTCATTTCATTAGGATTTGTATATTTGGACTGAAATCTATGAAAATTTTGTTTAATCCCCACAGAGAAAAGCAAATCACCAAAAAGAAAAAAAAGGGGTAAGTGTTAGGTAAGTATAGTAGAAGTGGTAATATCAATTTTAGGACACTTCTCAATATGACCCTTTAAATGCTGTAGTGTTACATTTCAATTTAGTGGCAGTTTATGCCTCCAGTTTTTGTATGTGTATCCTTGTCTTAGTAGAATTCATTCTTTCTGGATGCAAATCTCTGTATGTGTGAATAAGTTAATACTAGATGTGGGTTTCTGATAATCTTGTTACCCTCTGTGACTAGAATTGCTTGAATTCATGTTTGGTGACTAATACCTATTAATTTGATCGTGCAGAGATTGGATTGGGCCTCATTGGTTTCGGTATCCTGTTCTCATTTCTTGCTATGATTCTTTTCTTTGACAGGGGCTTGCTTGCTTTGGGAAATGTAAGAATCTAGTGATTATTAGCATTCCTTTTGCAGCTTTAATTTTTGTAACATGAAGTAATTTTCAAAACCTTATAGTCTCTTTCTTGCTAGATACTTTGGTTGGCCGGTGTTACGTTCCTACTGGGTTGGCGTTCCACAGTGCAAGTGTTCATGAACAAAACAAACTATAAGGTACTGACAACAGGCAAGGATACCTCTTTTTCTTGAAAATCATCTGAACAGCAGGATCTTCATTTTTTTTTTTCCCTTTTTTTTTTTGGAAGACTGATGTTAATCTCTGTTTCTCCATCCTATTCTACTCACCCTTTCACAGTTACCCAGCATTTTCACTGAATACGTTGGATATTGTTAGTGCCCTAGCTGATCTCTTTGGAACCATTGCTTTCTATAAGCATAATCATTTTGCCTCATTTCTCAACTTTCACATTTCTGAACTCTTGTTTCGTTATAAATCTTCTGAAGCTGTGGTGATAGTGGAGAAGCATCAAATAACTATTTAGTTTTGAATTATTTTTAGTGAGAGGAGAAAATATGGATGGATTATTATGTTTAATTGATTTCATTTGATTCAGCGAGATGTAGGAATCATTGGATCAGAAGAATTAGAGTCATAATTTTCCTTCTGCTGCAGGGTTCTCTGTCATTTCTTCTTGGGATTTTCTTGATATTTGTTCGTTGGCCAATAATTGGTATAGTTCTTGAACTGTTTGGATGCATTCTCCTCTTCGGGTTAGTTCCTACTCTTAATTTCTCATGGGAAAATTTCTTAATCTTTGAGTTGGTTTGTTTCATTTTATCCAAGTTGGCACTAATACATAAAATATCTTTCCCAGTGGGTTCTGGCCATCTATCAAGGTATTTTTGTATCAGATTCCAGTATTAGGATGGCTTCTGCAGTGTCCTTCACTTGTGAGTGAACTATTGGTTTTCTTGTCTGAAGAAAATTTTTACTTTGACTGGAGATCTTGTGGTTTATGTTGGATTTCTCATATTGTGGGAAATAAGTAGAGCAATAAGGCTAGGATGCATTGCACTTTCATGAACTGCTTTTCCAAAGCTTCTTTTCCAATCTGTGGGGAAGATTGGAAAATTTCTAATGGAGCCCATCTTTCACTTCTGTTATTTGAATCATTGAATGTTCTATCCCTTTGATATTCTGCAACTTTTAATTGTTGGTCATGGCTAGCACTGGAGGAGCTGGTCTTAGTTTTTGCTCTAAACTTTGGTTTGCATGCATGTGCTGAATATTTATTTTCAGTTGTCATGAAGCCTTTAAAATATTGATTTTTTTTTTATGAGAAAGGGAGTCTGGACATGGAGTCTGTTTGATCTGTTTTCTTTTTTTGCATTAATTTCATTTAATTGTTTGTAATGTAAACGTTTCATTATAGAGAATATAAAGCTTACTGAAGCCACTTCTGCAATTTCAGCTTCTTGGACGATTTCAAAACAACTAATGCATGGACATACTGCTTGGTTTAGCAAGCATACTGGGAGATTGTGAATAAGGATGCCATCTAACAAGGAATTGCCTTTTTCTTCAGGTCGGATAAACCAAGGATAACATTCTGTGGGTGGTTTGTAATTAGATTTTTGTGATATAATTGTATCATATGCAGTTCGTGCTGTAACTTTTGATATGTTCTGTTTCTTTTTTCTTTTCTAATTGGCTAAATAGCTTTTGGTTATTTGTAACTACTTTATGGACTGTAACATTCATAAACAGTGTTTTCTATAAAGAACTTCCTTCATTTGAAATTGAACGATTCTTTTTTACTTGATCAAATTAAGGAGTGTATTTGATCTTAATATAAAGTTATTAATTTATTTTTTTTCATTAAGAAGTGCATTTGAAATTTTTTTTCACTAATTTAATGAGTAAATATAATTTTATGCAAGTAGATGTAAATATTTTATCTTGAAAATTTATTTATCTTTAGAAATGAGACATTCAGAATATATGAATTCAAAATCCTTGTAGTGGAGCCAAATATAAACATAATCATGTAAAAAGACCTCCAAGAGTGTAAATACAATATAGCACAAACCTAATAAACAAAAGAACATGGAGAGAAAGTTAGAGAGTAGATACTCTCGACTCTCTCTGCTTGGTCGAGCTCTAGTTTGGTCAAGATTGGAGTACTTTTTTCATCTAGTGATCGATTGTTTGTTTGAGCTAGTTTCTACATCATTTAATACGAATTATAAGTGGTGGGACTTGCATTAAAGATCAATTTTAGTGCATTAAAGTGGAGGTTGAAGGCTGTTTGGGTTCTTCATTGCAGCCATTAAAGCTTCTATCAACAACTTGAAGGCCAAAATGATTGTACACACAAGTGTTTTTTAGAGCAAGTAGAGTAGAATTCTTTGGAGTGTAATTGGTGTTCTTGAAGTTGTTCTTGTCCAGTCGAAGAAGGAAGGAAGTTTAACGCAACTGCATTGGGCAGCGAGGGGTATTTCCCAACATAGGTTAAAAATGCTGTCAAAATTTTGAATTCAAATTTAAAATTTCCTTATTCCTGGCACTAATATGACCAAGAAGAAAGCCAAAAGTGGGTCAGCCAAAGGTGGGTCAAAATTTAACAAGAATTTGGACCATGATAAAGGTAATATGGTAGCCCAATAGAAGGAAAATAACAAGTGTGGGCTAAAAGATAATGTGTCCAATGGTTCTCTAGAATTGGACTAAGATGACTTATTGGGCTTAGACTTGGAAGGCCCAAGGGATGTAATTGATGTTGGGGTTTCTAAGGAGGAAGTGATTGGGCCTCTTGGGGATAAGTCCAAGACTATGGATATGGGTAAGGAAGGGGTTTGAATAGCTGAAACAGACCGATCCAGTGACAGCATAGAGTAGTCAGTTATTGATCTTACTTCAGCCAAGGAGAAGGTGTCGCCATCTAAGGGTGAAGAAGAATTATCTTCCAAGCTAACTCCAACATCATCACTGGCTGAAATATTGCATATTGAGAAGTGGCAGGAAACTGCCAAGGGTGCCCACCATGGCAACAAGTCCTTGGGCTATGAGGGCACTGATAAGGTTGGGCAGCAAGGGGGACAAGGCGAAAGAAAGAAAACTTGGGCAGGGATTTTGAAGTAAAATCGTGACTTAGATTTGGGGCTGAAGCTATTAAATGTGCACCAAGAGGGGGAGATGGCCGAACTCACCATGGAGGATGTCTATGAAGTGTCTAAAGTGTGGGGATTCTCGTTGATATTTTATGTTGTTGGGAAATTCTTGGGCAAAGGGGCGATACTTGAACTTTGTAAGTCATGGAGAGTCCCCTACAAAGTAACATTTCACAATAGTAATTAGATCATTTTCACTTTTGAAAGTGAAGAGGATTGAGCCTCTATGCAACCCAAGGGACCTCTGGAAGGCCCATCTTCTTGATAGACATGCCACCTTACTTTGACTTTAGTGTTAGGAAATTAAGTAAGGTGCCAATTTGGGTGAATTTTCGAGGATTGAATGGCCAATTTTGGAAGGAAAGTGCTTTGAGCATCATTGGGTCCAAAATTGGGAAGCCTATAACTAAAGATTTAGTCACCAAGAATTTGGAAAGGAAAGAATATGCCCGCTTGCTTGTCGAGGTTGACCTCCCGAACCATATAAGAGGGAGATACAAATCCGAAATCCTTATACCGGGGATGTGTTCTCTCAATGGGTTATATATGAATTTGAGCCTAAGTTTTGTAGGGTATGGAATTTCTTTAGCCATGCCAATGAGCAATGCCCTACTAGGGAACAAAGTCATGATAAGAAGGAGGAGGATGATGGAAAGGATGGGGAGGAGAAGGCTGAAGGGGGCAAATCAACGGCAAGTCTAGCAAGGGTGACCGGGGCAGACTGGCAGGGGTGGAAAGGATGGGCAGGTTGGCAGGGGTGGCCATGGAAGATCAACGGAACAAGGCAGCATCAAGGGCTATTGAGGTATCAGCTGGCACCCCTGGGGTATCAGTTGGCTTATCTGTTGCATAGGCAGGGATATCCACTAGAGGAGATACCGATTGGTGCTTTGGTGCATGAATGCTTCAAAGCACCATGCCCTAGGGTATTGGCTGGCCCGCCTGCATAGGCAAGGGCCATCGCACCATGCCTTTGTGTATCAATTGGGCCTAAAGTATTGGTTAGGCCTAGGGTATTGATTGGCTCGCCTAGCAGGCCACAAGGTCAGGCCGAGGGGGCTATAGGGTCACCTACATACAAAGGCAAGGAGGTAGCATTGGACAACAATCGAGACCAACCCTCCTCTAATATGTCTAAAGTTGAGTAGATCATGCACAAGAAGAAGAATAAGAAGGTAAGAAAGTTGAGTAGATCCTGCACAAGGTCAGGCCGAAAACAAGAAAGGTGTTGGGGATGGGATAAAAAATGCAACAAGGTTTTCCCAATGCGGATAGCGTCTTGGAACTTTAGGGGGTTCAACCTACCCTCGAAACAACAGGGTGTAAAAGATCTTATGACTGAACACAAGGTGGATATCATGGCGATCTTGGAGACGAAGATGAAGCTCAACACACTAAGGAAACTTATGCTTACAACCTTTAAAGGATGGAGTAAGGGAAACAATTTGCTTGAGTACCATGGGGGCCTCATTTTATTACTTTGGAATGAGGCAACAACAAGGGTGGAAATCTTGATCTCGCACACTCAGTGCATCCACAATGGAGTGACATGCAAGGTAACCTCCAAAAGCCTTCTATGTTACTTAGGTGTATGGCCTTCATTCTATATCTATAAGGGGTACATTATGGGAGGTTTTGGATTCTTTGAATATTTTTATGCTTCCTTGGCTTGTCTTGGGGGATTTTAATGGGATTCTAAGAATGGTGGATTGGATAAATGGGGCGAAGGTGATGCTATACGATGTTAGGGATCTTGGAAGTTGTTGCTAGTAATGGTTTGGAAGATGTTGCTTCTATTGGGTGTTTCTACACTTGGACTAATCACCGAGTATGGACAAAGCTTGATAGGACATTAACAAATCACTCTTCGGTAAGTTTGGGTATGGACACATTGGCTAACTTTCTTCTAATGACCTACCACTCACCGTGCATTGCCAATATTGGTGCTCCCCCTACATGTGCTAAAAGAAGTTTCAAATTCTTTAGTATGTGGAAGGCTCATGAAGACTACTTGGGGACTGTAGAAGGGGTTTGGAATGGAGTTTGGAGGGGAACTGCTCAATTTGTCCTTTTGCAAAACGCTTAAGGCTCTCAATCCCCGCCCCCCCACTTAAGACCATAAATGCTCTTCATTACTCTCATATTTCATCTAGGGTTAAGAGGGCGGAAGAAGAATTTAAAGCTGCCACACTTTTGTTGCATGCCAATCAAGGGGATATCATGGTTAGAGACAAAGTGGTGGACTTGAGAGAGGAGGCCTCAAGGCTGGCCAAGGCCGAGAGGTCATTCTACTCTCAAAGGGCAAAGTGTTCTTATCTTAATATGGCGAACAAAGGCACCAAGTTCTTCCATGACTTGGTAAAGAGGAATGGGAAGAGGAATAAAATTGTGGCCATTAAGAAAGGAGATGAGTCGGTTACACAAAGTTATCAAGAGGTTGGCATGGAATTCGTTTAATACTACCGTGACTTGTTGGGTACCGAAGCGGAGGTCTTATGGCCGAATGGGGAGATCTTCAAGGCGGGCAAGTTGGTGATGGATGAACAAGATTCTACTTATATGGAAGTAGGTGATCAAGATGTCAAGGCCGCTCTTTGGGATATTAGATGAAGGGAAAGCATCGGTGAATAACGAGTTTTCATTCGGCTCCTTTAAAAAGAGTTGGGATGTGATTGGCTTGGACCTATCTTGGGCGATTAGGGTGTCAAGTAGCTTTTGCCATGAGTAGAAGCCTTTTGGAAAATGTCTATCTAGCACAAGAGCTTATCCTTCAAAATAAGCGCAAATGGGTATCTCCTAGGTGCACTCTCAAGATTGACTTGAAGAAAGCTTATGATACTATTTATTGGAAATTCCTACTTGAGGCTCTCAATAGTTTGGGATTTCCCAAGAAATTTGTCGAATGGGTGATGGAATGTTTGACCACTACCCTTTTTTTTTTTTTTTATGCAAGTAAATGACTCGCTTTATGGCTTTTTCAAGGGTAAACGGGACCTCCGCCAAGGTGACCCCTCTCTCCTTATCTTTTTTACCATTTGCTTGGAATATTTGTTTAGATCCTTGAAAATGGCTACTTCTACTCCAGATTTCAATTTTCATCCTATGTGTGAGCACCTCAAGATCTCTCAGTTATTCTATGCCAATGATTTACTATTGTTTGCTCGGGGGGATATGGTTTTGATCAAGTTGGTGGTCGACTGTTTGAGGGAGTTTGGGAAGGTGTCCGGACTAATGGCTAGTCTGCTAAAGTCTAACATCTTTGCTGTTGGCATTCCTCAAGAGGAGTTGGAAGAAATTATGGAGCACAACAATTTTTCCATCGGCATCATGCCTTGTAGATATTTGGAAATTTCGTTGGCTCTAGCAAGATTCAAAGTAACTAACTACAAAGACTTCCAAGACAAGATAACGAATCACTTAATTGCATGGAAAGGCATTCGACTATCTTATGTGGGAAGGATGGAGCTTGTGTAGAATGTGCTTCAAGGTACTACATGATTTTGGCTAAGTATTCTCCATATACCATGCACGGTTGTGGATAGTGTAGTGACACTTTGTAGGAGTTTCCTATGGCAAAACGGAAGAGCATTGGTGGCTTAGAAGGACTTATGCTTTCCAAAGAAGGAAGAGGGTCTTGAAGGCCTAGAATCATTTTTTGTTGGCTAAAACAATAAAGAATGTGCATTCCAAGAAGGATACTTTATGGGTCAAATGGGTACATCAACACCATCTTTGGCAAGCATCCATTTGGGAAGTTGGGAAGAAGGATGACTCAGCATAATGGAAGCGACTTTTGAAAATTCGGGATATGATCTTGGCAAAGGAGGGGTGACCAGACTTAGCCGTATCTCGACTTCATGATTTTGTTATAGGCACCTAGATCAACACCAAGATGATACATGACTACTTTCAACCTCATAAGAGTAAAGTAGTATGGAGCTCGATTGTATGGAAAGGATGGATTCTCCTCAAATTTTCCTTCATCACTTGGCTTGCGATTCATAGTAAGCTTTCTACCTTGGATAGACTTTCGTTTCTATGTCAAGTCTCTACATACTGATTGTGTGAATAAGTCATACATGCACCTATTTTTTGCTTGTCCTTTCAATCGGGCCATGTGGGACAATATACAAAAATGTATGGGAGTAATCAAATGTATATCTACCCTAACTTCGAGCATCAAATGGATCAAGGAGGCTTGAGGTATGACTTCGAAACCAAAGCTTAGACAGTTAGCTTTTATGACCATTGTCTATTTTGTATGGAAAGCTAGGAACTACTTGATTTTTTAGGACTTTAAGCCCAATGTTACATCTATTTACTTTCGAATCAAAATATATGTATACAAGGTATTTTATGCCTTGTATCCTTATGTTTTGATCCCTTTTGATATGAGGAATTAGTTCTAACTATCCATTGTATAGAGGTCCTCGGATATGCCCGAATATTTTGTACATTTGATCTATACCTAATACACACTTACATTTAGATAAAAATTTTAAAAAAAGAAAGAATAGAGCACAAATCCTAGCATCGAAGCTAAATCAGTTCAATCTCTCGACATGTAAGAATGAAACAACAAAAAGAAAACCTAAATGACTACCAAAACTATTGCCTGCAATCTATTTCACTCTTCACGGTCAGATGGATTCAGTAGCCTGGTTCTGCCATCACAGCAATGCAAAATCAAAACTTGGGAAATTTCCTTGGTTAATCTTTGGTGGGCTGCCCTGATTCCCTGCCTCCAGATCATAGAGCTTGCTAGTAAACTAAAGGGAAGTAGGGTACATGAACGATAAGAGGACTTGATGCACTATTGTGGCTTGGTATCCACGAGAGCGATATTTTACAACTATGACATATAGAAAGAAACAATCTTGTCAAGCTCCCATATGTAAGAAAAAGTTGTAGCTTTATTCTCCACTATTCTTCTGCAAGTAGATGAGAAATCTGCAAGTGAAACAGAGATAACATTTTGTGTGAAAGATTTCATGAAATCAAGAAAGAAGGGAGTATGGAAGGTGATGTAGAATCTATACAATCCAATAGAAAAATAATAATAAACCACATAAGATCCTGGTTTTGCAACTAGCAGGAAATGCCCAGCCACCAGCTCATTTACTTTTATGCATTTTCTTTAACAGATACTTATAAACATCTGGTACAATAATTTGAGACTAATTTTAATTGTTCTGAGATCACTCAGCAACTGCCCAAGAAGTAAAGGATATGAAGCTAGTTTAAAAGCTTAATGAGTTCTCTCAAATGTTTAAGCACTTGATAATTAGTCTTCAATAATTTTTTGAAAGTTAGTGCACCCTTGTTAGAAATGTGCTACCTGATAACCTATGCATTTTTCACTTTTAACACACTCCCAGTTGATTGTATAATTACATATTTCGACCAGCTACAACCTCAGCCCACAGTAAGAACTCATGTTTCATATGTAAAGACAAATGAAAAGAATCAACTCATTGGCAAAACACAAAGAGTATGGTAATATGTGCATATTTGCAATACAAATACTTTAGATTTCCATCTAACTTGAGAAATTAAATTTACAAAAAGATAAGGGATATTTGGGTCAACTCCAAATATGACCATCTGAATACACTACCCCCTCCGTTTAAAAAAAGAATGTCATTTAAGAAAGAGAGTTTTGTTACCAAATGACTGTCGTTTACGCAATTTAAGACAAAAAATATGACTAAATTACCTCTTTTACCCTATCTTTGTCAAACTTTATTTGAAAATAGCCTCAGA